>PVLD010001092.1:59348-222485 GCA_004027595.1 Dinomys branickii | reverse complement strand
ACAGCATCCAGTGCAAATTCCCTACTATCTTCTCTATAATTTGGTATTTCCTTTAATGTTTTTGTGTTAACTAATATGAAGATAACTATGTAATACAACATCCAGTTCTAATTCCCTACTATATTCTGTATAACTTTGTATTTTCTGTATTGTTTATGGCTTTTCTGGTTCATATGTCTCCATTCTTTTGTCTTTAAAAGAAAATTAAAAAAAAAAAAAAGAAAAAAAGAAAAAAAAATTATTTCCATCATGGTGTAGTGTTGACATCAGGAGTACCAGTTTCTATTTCTCTGCCACATACGAGGAGAATGGTATAGGTTTCTGAATTCCTATATGAACTACAATGAAAATATCAATAAAACTATACAACAAAAATAATATTTGCTTCAACTGTCACACCCAAAGCAGTCTTCATATATGATAACTGCATGTTCCATACACACATCTCACATGACAGCACATGTGCTTACTTTTCTTTCATGTAGTGGTAGAAATGCAAAGATAGTACTATACATTTCTGTTTTGAAATTGCATTTTATTTGGAATTTCTGCTTTGTTACTCTGGACAGCTCCTGTGCTGGTCAACTTGTGCTCTGTTAGCAAATGTAACATCAATTGAAAACTAGTAAATCAACTGTCAAATATCACATTTTGATTAGCTTGGGAAATGGGAGTGATTAGTCTGTTCAAAACATCATTCAGTTTATTACTATATGATTAAGGACTTGGTGGCAGAGTTCAAGGGTAATTTCTAAATTGAAAGCATAATAAACCTTCACATCTACAAGGGTATAAATTTTTTATCCGTATTTTGAAAGTTTTTTTGACATATACTGCCTGAAGCTACAGTAACAATGAAATACTAGACAGGCATGTACATCATGTGTAAATTGTTTAACAATTACTTACAAATCTCAGAAACAATGAACAGATAACAACCAGATTATCAGTTCTTTTTCTTTCTTGGCCAGTGGTTTTGTCATCAAACCTCAGTCAATTTTGAAGGAAACTAAATCTTCTCTGTGTCATTGTTATTCTACAAACCTCAAGCCCACAACCATTACTTTTCCATAAGTCTTTTATATTCCTGCAATTACCATGAGAAAGCCCCGCTAAGTACAGCAGACCTACGAAAGCTTTCAGTTCAGCTAATGAGGTAACATAATAAAAACATTTTTGAGTATGCCTATTGGTACATGTTTTACTCGTATTTCAGCATTTATGTATTTCACAACATGTTATAGCATTTTGTCTGTCACAATTTCAGTATCGAATAGCAAAGTTGGCATTGTTGAGTAAGTTTCATCCCTGCCAAGACCCTCACTATATTTACAGAACTAGTTCTAAGATTATAACATCCCATTTGGTTGTGTGACCATATTGTACCATTTCAACTAGTGAAATATGTGCACACATTGCTGTTTTCTTTGTCATCTGAATCAAGGTGGTCTGTATTCCCTCTGTCTGTATCGATCAATTCTTGTTCCATTTCACTATCATGTGAAATTTAGCTGGCATGGCCAACAGACATCTTCATCATCTATGCATGATGATTCTCTTTCAACCTATTCTAAAAACTTGCAAATTGGTTTTTCATGTGCTAATGTACTGGATTGGGCTACAATTAGCAGAAAAATCAAAACATTTTTTAAAAATAAATCCTAAACATACAGAAATTTAGCAATTCTTTTGAACTGGCTCTTTCAAGGGCCTAGACCTGCTTGACTACCTACAATATTTCTACCTAACTGAGCTGTCTATAACAATATCCATGTTCCATTATGGAAAAATACATGTTTATATAACAGAAGAGTGGTGTGGTATATTTCACCCCCTGTAATACTCAGGTGAACATACACAAAACCTGTTAGATCGAGCAGTATGTGGGTAAATAACTGGTTTCACACTTTTGCACATGTACCCTTTGCCATTTGTCATATCAGGTGGATAAACACAGGTTGCTTCCTATATCCCCTAGGCCTGGCTATGCAGATGCACAACTGTCCATTACAGTAAATTACAAATTTACAGTAGAAAAGTATGTGATGCATTTTTGTAACTCAATATTATGCCCTACAGGCAACAAATGTCTGCTTCAAATCCCTACTAAGATTGTCCCATGAATGCTATCATTTCTAAGATTGATTATTTTTAAAGCAAAACCCAAGAATATTTACATAAATTAAGTACATAAAATAAATATTTTTAAAGGTTGCTTATATATAATTTTAAAATACTGTTATTTAGAGGAAAAATCTCAGAGATCTTTTAGTGTAATCCTTCTCATGGTACAGGTGAGAGATAGTGATGCATATTAAATCCCTGGAGGCCCAAGATCATGCTAAAAATTAAAGTCAAAGGTATAAATTTAACCTGTCTCTTAATCCTTGGTCCATCTTCCTTCTTGCTACCTTACACTTTACCAGAAAAATAATTTTGAAAACTAAATAATTTAGTTAAGATATGGGAGAAATTCTTCAATGATAACATTTTATTCTGCAATTTTATTCTGCTCATTGATTGGCTTTTCGCCTACTGTAATTCCTGCCTAGTCACTATGGCAACCAGCCAATGTGGTGCTGGTGGTCATGTGTTGTGCTCAGCCAGTATAGTGCCAAGCCAAAATGGCTCTGGCCAGTAGAGGTCAAAGTCAATATGGCACTTACCTCTAGAGGTCGAAGCCAGTATGGCACGGGCCTTTAAAGGTTATATGCTAAGCACCTCCCTTCTTCCCCTGAGTCAAATTACAACTTCCTACTTCCCTTTTTGTAATATCCTGTTTTCCTTTCCCACACTCCCGCCCAATCCTGGTCTGCCATGTCAGGTGGTCTGCCTCCTAATCCCCACCTCCTGCCTGGGCCTATTTAGTCCAGGATCCCATGACTAGCCCTCAGAAGTTCCACGTTGCCTTTCTTTCCCCTACTGTGGTCTTCTCCACGCCCACAATAAAGTCATATTTTATATTTTGCTTTACTTCTCTCTCTGTGCTGGAACAAACCTATCACTCAGTGTGAGTGGAATTTAAACAAAATTAGAACACAGAAAATAAGACAAGCATATAGTTATCATATGTTGATTGTGTGTTTGTAAATTTAGAAAGAACTCTAGGATTTAGCTGCCCTATTCAGTTATATTTAAAGAAATATGGGCCAGGCATAGTGATATGCACCTACAATCCCAGCAAATGAGGACACTGAGGTAGGAAGATTACAAGTTTGAGAAGAGCCTGGGTAGCTCAGACCCTGCTTCAAAATAAAATATACAAAAGTAGGGCTGGGAATCTAACTCAGTAGTAGCGCACTTGCCAGCATGTAGAAGTAGTACAGAAAAAAGAAAGTTGTTCTGAAGATTTTTTTCAAGCAACAGAAGAAAACTTAGGATCAACTTTGCTTTCGTTGGTAGGTATAGCAGAATTTGTAGGAATTCATCAATTGCCTTATTTTGTGTTCCTAATCAAAGAGGATGACCAACTTTCAAGAATTTGCAGGCTGGGAATATAGCTCAGTGGCATAAGCACCTGCCTGGCAAGCACAAGTTCCTGAGTTTGATCCCCTGTACCACATAAGCCACTCTATAAGAAATTATTGATTATTTTTAGTTGTCACTTTTTCTCATATCCAAGAGAATTAAGAAATTGCTTAAGTATATCTGTACATAAGCCCTAGATGATAACAGATTGCGATGTTAATCCTATAATTTTCATTCTTGATTAAAGTAATTGATGGTATAAATGTTCGTTGTAGTTGATTTTTTTCTAACCTTGACTAAGAAAACTGTAATTAATGGGCATGGTGGCACACATCTAAAACTCCACCACTCGTTAAAAGTTCAAGGTCAACCTGGGCTACACAAGCGAGTTCAAGGCCAGCCTGCACTACATGATGAGATCCTGACTCAAAAAAGAAAAAAAGAAAAGTATAATTACAGTTCTACACAAATATTTACTATGTGCCATGAAGAATCTTTGTTCTATATCTGACCTATAAAATGGTATAGAAATTATAGTTTAACTGGATGCTTTTGATACAGGAAAATAAATATCCCAACCTGACTGATATCAGACGAGTTTGTGTTCTCTAAAACCGAAGAATGAATTTTAGGAACAACGGAGGTTAAGAGCAGAATATATTTATTGAGAGAAAGAAAGCTTCTATCCAAGAGGGGAATACAAGGGGGGCCCAAGTGGGTTACCCTCGACTCTGTCTTTGCCAGGGACTTTATATGGAAAAACCATGAGGTGAGGCGGGTCCAAGGTAGGGGAAATGGACAACACTATGGTCCACCAATAAGATTACAGGCATAATTGTCCAGGTAAGACTGAGTGGACTGAGATCAAATGGGGAAGCAAGTCACATAGCAAGCGGGCATGAATGCAGAGCTGGGCTTTTTCTGTGGGAGGTCAGGCCAGTGACTTCCTGGCTCTTTGAAGGTGGTTGTTACTTTTATCAATTTTTGACATTTATATTCAGGGGGTATGTGACTGTACCTGTTTATGCCCCCCTTGTCTTGAGGTCTGGCCCACAGGTGTCTTATCTTTTGTGTTGGCTCCTTCCAGGGCACAGCCCTATCTGACTGCCTATAATATTTTTAACTAACTCAGCTGTCTATAACACTTTGATCTGATGAAGTATACATCTAGTTGGTCACCTAAATTTTATATAACAAAAGTAAAAATGTAGGCCACTACAGTTTGAGCTTTCCTTAGAATTACTTATGTCTGGTATAAGTATAAATTTTTCAAGTAATGCTCACTAGGGAGATTAAAAATAAAAAAGAAAAGGTGCTGTAATTTTTCACAGAAAAGTACTTACATAATTCTAAACAGATGTAATACACATAATTTTATTTTCAAATATAGCCAAAATGAAGATATCTTACCTAGATTTTTTCACTCTTCTTTATTTTTCATATGTCCAAATTTTTTCTAATAGTGATGGTTTCGTTCTAATTTTCATTTTTTTACTTTAACAGAGATAGAACAATTCACTGGAGTCTGTCATATGTGATTAACTTCAGTAGACAACTAAGCAACAGTTCCTAAGCAAATGTTTTCCATTTTTAAGGATAGATTGATTTGTTTCTATTGAAATTGCATATGCTATTAAAGGGTCAGGACTGTCAACTCTAATTACAGACTGAAGTATGGTCACTTCCTTCTCATAGTCCTTTGTGTTGATTGTACCTCCTCATAGAGAATTCACTTTACTGTCCTTTCCACTATTCCCTTATTGAATGGCTTGCAGGTAGATGGTGAAATGTGGGAGAAATAATGATTTACTTCTCTCACATGGAAGTCTATCAAAGACCCAGTTGAATACCCTAAGATATTGCAGGTTGATCAGGCCCACAATCTCCCAAGTGAGTGGACGGATGAAGGCATAAATAAAGAATGAGACAATAGAATATGATTTCTATTTCTATGATTTCAGGAGGGACTAATTCCTTTCCAGTTTCTATATTCTCTGAATTAGCCAAAGACTTTTTTGGGTCGCCCATTTTTATTAGGTTTTTCAAATAAGGGGGGGGGAATACTGAAGAAAATGCAGGAATCTGGGAATCCTTCAAGGACTCCTCCAAGTATTATTGTGCTAATTTAGGAGAGCTACATTATATCCAGGAAGGCCTTCAAAACAAGGGTGAGATGCCTGCAGCCATAGTTTCCTAGGACTTAATAGAGATGGGAGCCAGGTCCCCTCAGACGCGGTCACCTTGTCCATGAGGACTCAGGCCAATACAAGCCTCAGCAGTGACCAGTGACTCATAGAGGTTCATTTACTATGAATCAGCTGCCCATCTGCAGACAAGGTGCCTGAGCTTCAGACAACTCCCAAGTAAATGTGGAGAGCCAATTGGTTAATATTAAATCCTGCTCAGAGTCCCTGCACAGTGGTCCCCAACAGAAGTCCAAATGCAGCTATATGTAATTGTTGAGTAATTCATTTTAAGAACTGAATTATCTGGTCATACCCCGCTATAGGAGGTTAAGAAAAATTATCATGGATTTTGGGCAACCACCATGTGACGAGATAAACACCATGGGTTTATTAATATAGACTAAGTAGAAAACAGATTTGGAGGAACAAGTAGAAGTTACTGTAATACTCCAGTCTGTACCATTTTTCTTTTTGAGATAGGGTCTCACTAAATAACCCAGGCTGGTGATGAACTTGCTACCCTCCTTCCTTGGTCTCCCTAGTGCTGACATTGTAGGTATATACCATTATCCCCTGCCACTTAGCACATTTTAACGTTGTTAGTAATCAAATCAGTTGTAGCAGGATTAATGTCATTTTCAGGCCTACCCCTACTAATATTATTCATAGCTTTCAACTATTCCACTATAGTGGATACAGAGAAAATAAACTGAGATCCAACACACTCTAGGAGGAAAAAAGTAAAGCATCCAAGCATCATGCTCATTGTATATGTTAGAAATGAAGAAAAGAATGTCCTGGGCTTCAACACAGGGAAATCTCTAATTTAAATTAATTTACGTTAGCTATTAAATGTTTGCCTCTGAACTTTTTAGTGACTTGCAGCTTCTCAGACTAATTTGAAGTGCTAAATTAAAGAAACAGGAGTCAGCCACAAACTTAGCTTTGATTAGGAATCCCAACCCATAGCCAGTTTATTATCACACCAAAACACTTCAAGGTGCTTCACAAAAGATGTATAATTACTTAGCAATTGCAATGCAATCTGTAGCTCCAAGATAAGGATTGAAAGCAGAAGGAAATGTGAGTCACTACAACTACAGTATCGGCTTCTATTTGTGATGAGAGTACAAGGGAATTTGGCCCGCCTTCAGTTCTAGCTGCTTCCTATGTGAATATGCACAAAGAATGTAGGTGTGGCTAATAAAACAGAAGAATCTATTTTAACACTTTTTCATAATATTCTGAATGTGCTTTAAAATTATGCATTCATTCACTACAATGTCACCTCCAAATAATTATATAATTTTTAATTTAAAAAGATAACTTTCTATTTTTGCTAAAGTAAATTCCTGATTTGACATCCTCTAAACTCATATATATATATATATATATATATATATATATATATATATATATACATGCATTCCATGTAGTATAATTTAAAAATTATCTTTCAGTATTTAAATGTTTTTCTTTTCCTTTCTGGACAGGATTATTGGGCTATGATTACTAACATGTCCAAGTTTCTGGGCTTTCTCTAACACTTACAGAAAAAGTGCATAAAGGTGTATCTCTTTGGCTTCTTCAAAATTCTAAGCTTTTCTGACTTACAGTACCCTGCAAAAGAATGAGACTCTGATCTGCACCCTTCTTATGGCTTGTAGGCTCATTTGCTACTAGTGACATACTGACCTTCCTGGCCTAAGTACACTTCTATTTAACTTTCTGTGTCCTCCACGAATATACACAAAAACCTGAAGGAACGCCTTGAAGAAGATGACTAGTAGTGAGAATGGCAAACATGTACCTGGCATTTCCAATGGGAATGTCCTGTGATAATTTAAATTTAACTTTAAAAGGCAGATTTCTAGTAGCATGTGGCAAATAAACCTGACAGTAACTGTTACTAGAAGGAAGTTATACTAATATACTGCTAAATTTTAAACTCAGTGGTCAACATGCTTTCTTTGATGGTAATAACAGTTTCACCAGCTAAAATTTATCAAGTATTTACTATGTATAGTATTGTAGCTTATAGCTAGATGTCCCTCCAACACCTCATGTGGTCGTAGGTGGGGCTTATCAGCGGTGGATCTAGGGCATGATGCTGAGATGAAAGATGTGATTTTGGGATTAAGGGTGTAAAACTGGGATTCGGTGCCTGATTACTAAGTTGGTCCATCCATTTGTTACAACTATGAATGGGAACACTGCAGATGACTGTATGACTTAGTTAAGTGTTGTATAACAACCCACCCTTAAAACAATCATCTGTTATTTTTCACAAGTCTTTTGGTTGACTGGACAGTTCTGCTCATCTAAACTAGGCTTGCATAATTTCAGTGGGGCTTCTTATGTCTTTTGTCAGCTTGTGGGTCAGCTAGTACTGGCTACTGGGTTGACTTTGGCTAGGTTTATATAGCCATTTCCTTATCCCTTCAGTAAACTAAGCATGAACTCAGGGTAAAGATGTATAAATGAAAAGTGTACACGTGTGCAATGATTTGGACAGGAATGTCCCCCAAGACTCCACATTGAACGCTTGGTCCTAGCCTTCAGCGCTACTGAGAGATAGTGAAACCTTTAGGAGACAGGATCTACAAGCATAAAGTTAGGGCATGGGGGTTATTCCCTCAGTGGTAATATTAGGAACCTAGACCTACCTTTCTCTTTGTCTCTTTTGCTTCCCAGCCAACATGAGGTGAGGAATTTCCTCTGGAATGTGCTCCCCTCATGATGTACTCTTATTGAAGGCCCAAAAGCAATAAACTGGCTGACCATAGTCTAAATCCTCTAAGACTTTGGATCAAAATAAACCTTTCTGCTTTTTAAATTGATGACTTGGTATATTTTGTTTTTGTAACAAAAAGCTGACTAGCACCACATTCAGGGTTCTTATGTTCTACAGCTTGAAATTCACGCTGGCATTGTTGTCAAATCACAAGACCAGACCAGAGCCAAATTCAAAGGACACTAGACTTCACTTCTTGATGAGAAGAGCTGCAAAGTCAAATTGTGAAGAGAGAAGCATTTATAAGAAAGGGGGTGAAACCTTAGAGCCAGTTATACAATCTGCCAATTCTAACATCCCAGTGAAAGGTTCCATGACTCAAACTTGTTATCGTACAGAATATTTTTCACTTGTCTTCTATTTCCTCAAATTAGGCCTCTAACATTTGTAACCATAAGAACCCTAATTATGTTTTCATGGAATCTGACACTAGCAGGGACATCATCTTACCCTTACAGAGAATGCCACAGAAGAAATCAGACCTATGACGTGGCGGTTCACAGACAGTGGAAAGGGTGGAAATGAGTGTGTTAAGACCTAGTCAAGAAAACAAAAATTAAGTTAAGTATGTGAACTGAAGGAAATTTAATTCAAAGGTTTGGTCACTAAAGTGAAATATGGGAGAAATTAGTGAAGGGGGTGTTAACTGATGGAAAACAAGAAGGGTTACTCAGTGAAAATCAGGAAGGGTGGTAACACAGGAATAGAAACTTCCAAACTCTAGGGCATGCTCACAAACCAGGGATTCTGTCATATATACCAGTACCTATCTATAATGCAGAATACATAATTCAAAATAATCAGAAGAAAAACAGTGATATGCCTAGAGGTTTAGAGGACTTGTCTCTTGTCACCTGAGGCCAAACTTCGTGTAGGGGAGAAGGGCTAGAAACTGAGTTCTGTCATCAGCCCTGGGTTGGGCTTTTCAAGCCTGTACTAACCCCTGTGCTGATAAAGACACTATTGCACTCTGCTCTAGTCTGCTGATGAACTATCAGCCCAGCCACGGAAGGAACTTTGCCAATACTGTTACCTCAGCAAATGCCATCTTTTCTGCCTAAGACAGTCAGAAATTAAAAGTAATAGGTAACTCCCTTCTCCCAGCCTTCTGCTTTCCAGTATCCTGCCAGTGACTTTTAGCAGCCCTAATCAGAAGCCTGCTGGCAAGGGGTCTGGGAACTATAACTTGAAGACTTCCAGCCCTGTATAATATTAATGGAGCAAAGAAAGGAAAGAGCACAGCTAAAGGCAGACAGAGAAGTAACTGGTGCAAAGAAGGTGGCAACGGACTTTAAGTCACTTGGAGGGTTGTTTAAATATCCTATGGCCAAGGTAAAGTAAAAAGAAGTTGAGCAACCTCCCCTTAAGAAAACTTACAGGGTTGGACAAGGAGTGAGTTAATAGTATTCTGTGTCAGAAGGAGACCGGAGGGCCTATTCCTTAATGGGTGGGCCATACAATGTTCCTTGAACTCTAACAAAATCCCAGAGTGGGGAAAGAAAATCTGAAAATGACGAATTGACTTTTTTCTCTATCAAGTAAAAGAGAACTTGGAGGAGACTAAATTTTAATTGGAGAAACTGAAGTAGCTAACATTTCTTACAATCAGAGTGTTCAGGTTATACACCATACAGAATGATGGAGTTCCACTGGCTCAGAATTTCACACAACATGAGACAGACAGAAAAATCAAGGGGGCTGGGTGTGGTGGTGTTCCCTGTAATCCCAGCACTCAGAAGACTGAGCCAGGAGGGTCACTGAAAGTTCACGGCCAGCACGGGCTACAAAGTGAGTTCAAGGCCAGCCAGCCTTTACTGCATAGTGAAACTCTATCTCAAGGCAAAAACAAAAAGGGAAGAGGGCAAGAGCAAAAAAGGGAAGAGGGCAAGAGAAAAGAAAACCTAGGAATTTAATAATGTCCTCAAGAGTTGCATAACTGTTACACAACCAGGTATACTGACTTTTGCATTACTCTTCCCATCAGATAATATTACCACTACAAATTTTGTTGCTGAATGCTTCAACATGTTTGTGTTAGGATCTCCTATTTTGTTAGTAGTGATGTTGGCAGCTTATTTATTAATTTTTTTGAGATAGGGTATGGCTATGTAGTTCAGGCTGGCCTTCAACTATGTTGTTCAAGCTGGCCTTGAACTTGCAGCAGTCCTCCTGTCCAGCCCACGGAGTGCTGGGATTACAAGCATATGCTATCATGCCTGGCTTGGAAGTTTATTTTTTAATCATGTAATTAATACATGCATCTATTTTTCTCATAAAAATTTTAAAAGTACACACATAACTAAAACATAAAAATGGAAAATACTCGTTTGCAATCTCTTCCACTAATTCAGATCTTCCTCAGAAGAACCAGAGTTAGGAGGTGAGGCTTTTAAGGAACAAGAACCTTGAATTTATACCTTTTATTGAAAGTTGGCCAACTGAAACCCCAAGAGAGATAAAAGCCTACAAAACCATCAAAAGAGTAAAGAGGGTTTGATCACTTGTTTGTTTTACACTTACTGGATATACTTTTAGGGCAGACTGCTCCTTTGATCTGAAAATCCTGAATAGAATTTAGTAACATAAATATTGGTATGATCTCTTATCTGTATACAAGGTGAGATGGTGAGCCCCCAAGAAAGTTTTCTAGAGAGATTCACAACATAGAAAGCAGCCCATATGTAAGCTAAGTGTTTTTACTGTATTACTGGTTACTATTTTCTCTGAGAAAAAAAAAGCTTATGTGTTTGACTTAAGATCATCCTGTTCTAAAGAAGTTCCTTGTTCTTGTGGGTAGAAGCATGTGTTTTTTGCAGATTTTGTGACTGGAGACTGGGAACAGAGCTCTAAAAAGCTGGAAGAGCTATATTCTTTGGTCATGACACATGGTAATGCTGCCTTGAAGCCCACAAGATAGCTGACCGCCCTTTAAAAACACTTGCAATTTATACAAGTATATTTTAAAAAAAATTTAGAAGGACCTACAGCAATTAATACCCAGAGATGCACAACTATCTCTGAGACAGGGTTAAGAGTGCTTACAATTATTTTTGTTCTTTTTCTTTTGAATATTTTCAATCTTTTGCCTGTGGTACACACGTAATGTGTGTGTGTGTGTGGGTGGGTGGGTGTTTTGGTGCTTTCAGCTCTAGTTGTATAATTACTGCTTTTTACTTTCTTAAAACTCTAGTCATATAATTCCTTAAACAATTAAAACTGTCCCAGGGCTGCGAATGGAGCTTAGTGGCACCCCATTTTCCTAGCATGCACAAGGGTCTGGGTTTGACCCCCAGCACTACAAAAAAGAAAGGAAAAGAAAAATCTCAAAAAAAGAGAAATAAAACAATGTAAATTACATTTTATATTGGATCAATTCTTGGCTTTCATCTATTTGTTTTCAAAGAGCATATGCAAACATTCTTTATTTTTTAATATCATAAATTAAAATACAATTTCTACTTATTTGTGATCTGATTACCAGGAGCTACAGCATTTGGTGATAATTTGGTAAGTATGCTTTGATCCTCACTACTGGGGCTTGAATTCTCTGTGCTTAGCAATAAAATGATAGGGCTGTGATTAAAGTGTCTTAGGTTCTCCACTGTCACACAGTCAGTGACCCTTTGGGTTTCTGGAATTTTGCAGAGGAGTTACAGGAAGAAAAAAGAAGTATGGGTGTTTTCTGTTCTAGGAATAATATATATCCACAGAATCCTAAAGATGGATCCTCTTGTTTAAGTGCATATATACTGGCCAAATATCTAGATTCACAAGGGCAGTTCTCAATTTTAGATGTTACCAGGCCATTTCTCTTGAAAAATAAAGTTGAAAAACAGACTTTATACTATAAATGAGTAAGCTATATGATATGTAAAATATATTGCAATAAAACTTTTTAAAAGGAGGGAGAGACCATGTAGGTGACATTATAGAAAAATAAGAAAATACAATGCCCTGAACTCTGTAAGTATTTGTGAATAAATTAATAAATGAATGATAGCTTGAATATAGAAAGATATTCAAATAACCTAATTTTTTTTTCCAGTGGTGAGGGTTGAACCTAGTGCCCCATGCATGCTAGTTCAGCATTCTGCCACTGGGACACATCCCTAGGTCTTCAAACTGTTTTATTTTGTTTTTTAAATAAGCACAGAATATGCACTTATTTACCCAGAGGTTAAGATGTAAAAAATCTGATGAAGTGCAAACCCTGAATGTTAGCAATGTATGAAGTAGATTTGATGTACTATAAAACTGCAGTTGATTTGTTAACAGTGTCATGAATACCAAGATGAAAAAATTAGAAAAGAATCAGATTTCTAGAGATACAAATATAGATCAAGCCGCTCCACATCGCGTGCCCGGCCGGGGGCCAGGCCTGCCTCCTCCCCGCCTCCGCCAAGCGCCAGGGTGGCCCGGGGCGCTCGGCACTCCACGAGCCCGCCCCCGGACCCCCGGCGCCCCCCAATCCCATTGTGCACGAGTTACACCTCTCCCGCCTCCAGCGCGTTAAGGTACGGTGCGGCGGGGGCGATGGAGGCTGCGGGAATCCCGGGTAGAGATGGGCCGGGGCACCGGGGCGGTGCTGAGGTGCACAAAAAACAAAACAAAACAAAAAAAACAAATATAGATCAAGTTATGATGCACATTTTATGGTCTAAGAATGGTACATATGGTAGTGATCTTGCAAGATGATCCCCAAAGATTCCTGCAGCCTAGTACTTACACTCTATGTAATTCCCTTCCACATTGTAATTAGTCTGTGTGACTCAGAATATGGCAAGAGTAATGATCTGTCATTCCCAAGGCTAAATCATAAAAAATAGCACAGCTTCTACTCCATCCCCCTCCCTCCTGGGCACTTTGCTGTAGGGGAAGGAAGCACCCCCACGGAGAGGCCCTACAGTAAGAAAATGGGGCCTCTTTAAGACTCATGAGAGTGAGCTTAGTAGCAGAACCTTCAGTTCAGTCAAGTTTTCAGAAGGCTGAGAACCCATCTAACAAGTGAAGTTCAACTTCATGAGAGACCTTGAGCTAGAGCCATCCAAAAAGCCACTTCTAGATTCCTGATCAGCAGAAACCGTGTGAAATAATAAGTATTTGTAGTGTTAAGGTACTAACTTATAGGGTAACTTGTTCCATAGCTATAGTTAAATAATATAGTAGAAAATAGAAACCCTGACAAAAATGGAGAGCTTGTGATCATTTGTGATATTACAGGTATTCTGAGGAAACACAGGAGTTAGGAAATTCTGTATGACTAGTTTGTCTTGGGCTTTCCAACCTATTAATTTCTTTCTCTTCAAGTTTTCAACATGTTTGACTAGAAGATTTTACTCTCTTATGGGAATACATTTCTAACTGGGTAACAAAAATTATGTGAGCAACATGATTTTGCACTTATGTAAATCTAGATGAGAAGAGTTAACAAATTTTAAGAACTTTCTCCACCATAGAATTTTCTTACTTTTGTCCTGATTTTGATGATAGATTTCCAGTTGAGTCAAACCAAAGTGCTTTTGGAGGATGGTGTCTACTTTGTAGATACACAGCTCAAAAAACATGAGGAGGCATTGTAGTAGTATCAGATAAAATGAATTCATTCTTAGAAAATACTATTCTCACAAAGGAAAGAACTAAAAATAATTTTCTTTCTTTTACTGGTTTAAAAATGTTAATTTACTAAGGACCGAGTATCCTGGGGTGTCCCCCCTCTTCCCCTGCCCTGTCCCAGGGGCAAGTAAAGAGGAAAATCTGGAATGGAGGCCTAGTTGGCCCATGGGACTCCTCAGAGAGGTGTGAGATTTAAGATAGATTTTTCTTGACCAAAAAAAAAAAGAGAGAGAGAGAAAGAATAAAAAGAAACCAAGGAGTTTAAAAGAAAAGATTACTACAAAATAATAATTCAAATTTATTTCACATAATCCTAGAGAAAGAAAAAATTACTTAGTAGGTGATATTCAGATAGCTTCAAGTTTAGTAGCATTGAGGACCCCTGCATCCAGTAGAATGTATAAAAGTGTAAGAAATAATAGAGAAGTGGCTAAGTCCACCTTGAGGTGCCCCATCTTCAGGGATCAGGGTCGGAGCAGGTTTCAAGTTAAGACTGGGAGCTTCCAGCCTGCTGGGGTTGATTCTGAGAACGCTTGGAGTTTTAAACTGGAAAGTGAGTAGAAGAGGCTCAGCTCCCAGGGTCTTTGAAAGGGTGCGAGCTGATCATCATCATCTCAGCCAGGCTGGGGCTGGACCAGCAGGGCCCCTCGTCCCGCTGTCTGCTGGCTGGTTCTGACTCCAGTGTGATGCACCCTCTCCTGGGCCTCAGGATGGAGACTGCTGTGCTCCAACCTTCCTAAGCCAGTTTCTCCCAGGCCTAACTGCAGAAGTCCTTCTTGAACATAACCTCCATCCACTTCACTACAGATCAGTTTAGCAGCCTGGTAAACCATTCTGGGCTCAAGAGCGCTGAGAGGATCTGTCCCCCATCCCTGCTCCCATCTGGCATTCTGTGGAGCTTTGACCCCATGGCAGTGGTGGGAGTGACAGTCTCGATGATTATGCTCCTTTAAATCTGTATGGTGCTTTACAGGTCTGCAAATGATCAGAAACTAGATTTGAAGGATTTCCTGCCTATTGGGGTGCAGTGGAGATGCTGTCCTTGAAAGCCTGGAAGAACAGCTCCCCAAGTACAGAGAGGCAAGGAAGGGCACAGGGCCCTTGGGTGACCCCAGGCCTAAACTCTCCTGCTGCTACCCACTTCCATCAGTAACCATTCAGATAAGGATCTCCAGTGCGCCCAGACTTCAGGCATTTGCCTTCTCTGCAGGAAACTGGGGCACCTGGCTTTTGCATGTGAGGAATAAGCATTTTTAAGCACTTGCCTTCTATCAATCCCAGCAGGCAATCAGATGTGGCTGTTCCCTCTGCTCCAAGAGGATGAGGAGCCCTCACCCCTTCCTTTTGGCAGGAGACTCCATCACACCCTAACTCTGCTGTGCTCCTCCCTGACCCTACACCCCAAACACATCTCCCTCTCCCCAGCTGACTCCTCTCACCCCACCTAGGGAAAGATTCCCCCCTGCTCTTTTTGTCCTCGGACCCTCGCCAGTTTGGGATGGTGGCTCTGGGATGGGGAGGGCTTCCCCGCCCCACTCGAGGGTATCGGGGGAGACACCCTGGGGCTGGGGGATGGTCTCTCCTGCAGAAAGTAGAGGAGGATGTGGTCAGACTTAATCTGAGGCATCTAGTGAAGACACACGTCCACCAGTGAAGATTTCCAAAGCAAAATAAAGGTGGGAAACGAAACAGACCCAGGAATAATCAAGTCAAAGTGATGTTACACAAAATGCAGAGAAACCAAGAAGGGGAGGTTTTGTGTATTAAATATGCTTATTAAGAACTTAATTTTATTAAAAGGATTACTTTTTAAAAGTCAACTTATTGCACTATCTCTAATTGAAAGTGGATGCGAGGAGTGATAAGAATGTGTGCAGGTTCCTGAAGATTCCTGTGTTCTAACATATTTCTCACTCTTTTTTTCAGTTTAAGGAGATTTCTGTTTTAGTTAATACAGGAATAATTAGTGATAAATTCTAAAGAAACTGGGAAATATTTAACTATACAATTATTCATTGCAGCACTGGAAACTAAACAATTAGTTTAACCTTTACAAGCTCAGTATAAATCATGGCATAGAAGAATATTAAAGTAGGATTATATGTGTATGATGAGTGTTAGTAAAAAGTCAAGTTTCGGAAGGCTACATCTTGTATGATCTCATTTATTTTTTTAGTTATATAGAGGCATACAAAAATGATGACATCATATAAACCTAAATATCAATAGTGATGCTTTCTGAATGGTGGAATTGCAAAACTGTTTTACTTCTAAAAAAACAAATTTCTTATCAACAAGGGTTTGTACTTTTGTGCATTTTCACACCAAAATGAAAATTAAAATAATAGAAGAATTGTTGGCACACAAGTTAGCAAGACTGAAAGATGTAAAAATTTAAAAAGTGAAAAGTGGTAATAGCTTAATGTCACCTGAAGCCAGATAGCATGATGATCATGAGAATGTAAAATAAGAAAAAAACCTCCTACAAATGAATTATAATGTGATTTTTACAGTTATATTGTATAGATAAATAGTGGGCTAGTAATAAGTAATTCAATAAATAAGATGTGGTTTGTAAAATTCACTCTCTGCAGTCACTAGATACTGTCTCAAATCTCTCTCACACAATAACTGCTTAACCCCAGTATAAATCCAACAGATAACAAACAGACCTTAGAAAGATGACCTATGCTAAAATCTAACCAAAGTGTGATTTACATTTAAAGCAGATGATTGAAAAGGAGCAAAAACAAAATATTCAATGGAAAAGAAATTAATCAGACTACTGGAAACATTTTTGCAGAAAGATCTAATCTATGACTCACTCAAATATTTTTTTAAAAAACTCAAGCTCCTTCTTTAAATACCTACTTGGCATCTCCCCCTTTCTAACCTATTTTATACCAAACAACTTCAATCATAAGATGAAGTTGGCCGTATTTCAGAAATGCTTTTCAACAGTACAAAAACCTTTTTTTGGAAACTAGGATTAGCTTACCGCAAATATGGGTATGTAAAAGTAGGCACTGAGTTATGCAATATTTATTCAAGCAGAATTCTTCCAATATTTTCTGGAAGACAGGTATCTTTCAATAATGCCATTCTGTGAACCAACAACTTAGAGAAAGTGCTCATGAGTGTTCACCTTTAAAAATGTGTTTTCAGCTAATAAAGCATAAATGTGTAAAGACATATATATCAGATTTTCTATCTAGTAAGTGACTAATTTCAATAACATTTATTTGAAAGTAAAATAAATTCAGGATTTTTATCTGAAAACTTCACTAACTTTTATTTTTTTAAGTCCTGATAAAAATTACCATACTTTGGTCTATAAACTTCTAACTTCTGTCCTGCAGTTCATGCCTCGTAAGTCTCTCATTCTAGAATGAACTATCTCCCTCTACATTCCTCTGTACAGTAAATCACCTACATTACTGTCTCCATCTCTTCACTGCCTACCACTACTGTCCTGCACTTCTTTAGTTTGATCTCTAGCCTGATGGTGGAATTGAACTACCTGTTCTCTCCACTTGTCACTATACACTGCCCTAAACACGTCTATTTTCCTGAGTGCTGAGGAGCTGCCCTTTCTTTTTCTCCTGACTCCTGAAATCTGTGAAGTGCAAAGCAGTCTATATATACATCGTGGGTCACCTCTCCATTAAGTCTTCTTTTACAAAAATCATTCACTCTCAAGATTTCAACTTCTACTTGATTCCTATGTCCTAGTTCCAACTGTCAAACTTACCTTTAAGTTATGGCTTCATCTAGAATAGAATGCATCAACCAGCCTTCCAAGTTGACTGTTGTCTCTCTTCATTGTTTAGTTACTGAATTCCATCAATCCTTTCACAGTCTCTCTCAAATCCATCTCATCCATTTCTTGTTATAATTATTATTCTTAGGTTATGGCTCTGTTAACACATTGCTTTCTCCTAGGCCCTTGCTTGAGATTGGGTCTCTTTACCGATAGGATTGTATCATAGTAGTTTGTGCAGTAATCCCAAGAGATGTGATGGCAAGCCTGAGGGAATGGGAAAAAGAAGAGAGAATGACTTCAAATATGTCATATGAAATTGGCTACCACTATGGCTGACTGATGCTTTGTCTCACCAGGATGTTATAATGAGCCTTATGAAATCCATCTCAGAAAATACACCGCAGAGATGAAAAGAAAAATACTGATTCATAAGCTCTGTCTTTCACCGATTATAAACCACCCTGACGATAACACTCTATATTTCTTGATTGCTCATGCGTAAGTCTATGCAATTCTACTAGTCTCTGCTATGACCTTAGATACACTCTGCAGAAAGTGATAAGTAAATGTTTTGAGCTTAGATAACTGTAGTCCTGTTGTAGCTACAAGACGCTGCTCCAAACCTACTTTGGCAGACACCAGAGCAAGACATGGCACAAAAATGTCTCAACTAGATTATAAAATGCATATTCTATACCTTGTTATTTAGTTTCCTGTATGTCTCTTCAATATATCTCAGTGACATATATTTATTCAGCAGAATTAAAGCACTTGCTAAATAAACTGTGAGTCAGTCATTCACATTTAATTTTCTCATGATGTTAAAAGCTTAACTCTTTCCAGTTCTAGTTTCCCAATAAATTGATTGACTTTACAGAATTTGTGCCATGCACAGTATTCATTCACATCTCTGGAATTTTACAAAAAGCTACCAACATCCTTCTTCATCTCTGTCCCTAATATTAATGTCAAAGCATTTTCCCAACCCTTATTAAAGATTGTACTTTGAATTGTTTTCTCGTAATAGCACAGTTATCTGATTTTCCTAAAGAGCATGGAAAATCTATGTAGGAAATCTGACCAGTTTAGCACCACATTCACTGGCTGAAGTAAGCTGACTATGTAGAGTTGAGACACTAGACTCATTAGCTCTGCCAGTGCAGCTGACTGAACTAAACTTACATATTTTGAAATAATCCACCCTTAGATGAAGATCTGATTGTTCCAGTAACTTACGGTTGATTTCATTACATTTACTTATCTTTACATCCTACAGCTTGGATAAACAGTTTTTGCCTTCTCTAATCTGTTCCATCAACATGGGTTGGAATTCCTATTAAATACAAGTTAAATGATTATACTCAAACTATGCTTATGCCCTACTTGCGAATAATGTTTATTTTTAGAATGGTCTAAAAAAGAAGAAAGAAAATTCATTTCATTCTTTGAGTACAATATTACAGAGTTTATCAAGCTCTTTACTTTCTCATCAGGGGTTTTGAAATTCTAAAGATAAAGTCAGCAGAATACCTCCCTTCAAGGAAAATTTGAGAAGTTATTTTGACCTAAAATTAATGTCCTTAATGTTTTCAGTCACTAAGAGACAAATTTGAGACTGTACTTATTCATTTAACAAATATTCACTAAGCATTCTATCTGAAAAGGGCATCTAAGAGTTTTGTATCACTTGGTTTATTTTCACACTTATACAAAATTAAAAATATTCTCCACAAAGCAGAGAATTTGGAAAACACAGAAGCACCTATTATCACATCACTCAAATAAAAAATGTGAACCATCGATGGATGTACCCATTGTGTTTTTGGTGAGATCCTCTAAAAAATGCTTTCATGGGAAAATAGACTTTCAAAAAATGACTCTTTATGTAGGAAGATTTTATTTATTTCATTCTTGGGCTATTTGCTAATAAAAATATTTAGAAAGTTAAATATTACTTAAGGAATTCAGCTCACACACACTATCCCATCCTACCCTACCCTATCCTATACTATAAAGTGAGAAACTCAAAGTAGTTACATTCTTTCTGATCATAAGAGGTTGTTTACTAACCTTGAATACAGTTCCTTTGTGTTTGCCACCAGATGATAAACTTGGGTATTTAATTGGAAACAGAATTTGGTGGCATGAACAAAGAGAGTCTATACTAAATCCTGGTTAGAGAAAATGAGGACTGTGGTATCATCTGGAGCACGTATATAGTATGATTGAAAAGTACAGCGAATGTTTAATCCCCCTCGGAGTACTCTCCCGCACCTGGCACACATCTATCCCATCAGTGTTGCCACTTTCTGATGCGGTTCTGGAACTCTTTTGTGTCTGTAGTTTTGCTGTCCTGGCTGTCAATGTCCTGATAAGTCTGAAATGTGTATTTCACAGTCATTTTGACTTGAGGAAGAGTGAGAGCCAATCAATCATGTACATGAGGACACACCATGTTTTAGGAGCTTGCTTTGTTGCACTCACCAGTTTTGATCATTCTTTATATGGACATTCATGAAAGAGGACTTCTAGAACTGACTCAGAAAATGGTAACACAGATTACATAGTGTCTTCAAAGCAAGGGGAACTATTTTGAGAGAGATTGATGGCAATGTGTCTTTAAATGCAGTAATTTTTTAAACATTTAAACATGCATTGTGTAGTTTCATCACATTTCGTATGGTAAATGTAGTGTCAAATTCTCTGCACTCCTTTGATTCACCCTGTCAGATGGTAAAATTAAAACAATTTAAAGACCTTAACCTGATTTATTTTTTATTCTAGAATCAGACAACACTTCATTATGTAAACAGGATGATTTATCTCATGGGCTAAGCAAAGAAGTTTGGTTTAAAAGCAGAAACAGGCATAAGAAAGCAGGCATCAGATTGGTCATTTTGAAGTTATTTTTCTATAAATTACTATCAATAATATGGGCATTTTTACAATATTAATTCCATTGATCTATGTACACGAGAGAGAGCCTTCTATTTTGTCTTCCATTTTGTTCTTCAGTGTTCATAATTTTCATTGTAGATGATATCACCTCCATGGTTAGGTTTATTCCTAGGTTTTTTGTTTAGCTATTGTAAAAGAAACTGCCCTCTTGATTTCCTTCTCAGTGGGTTCATCACAGGTATATAGAAAGCTATTGATATTTGTATGTTGATTTTGTATCCTGCCACCTTTCTGAATTTCTTTATGAGACCTAGAAGTCTTCTGGTGGAGTTTTCAGAGTCTTCAAAGACCCTGCAATTGGAATAATCTGACTCTTCCTTTGCTATTTGCATCCCTTTCATTTCTTTATCTTGCCTAGTTACTCTAGCTAAAATGAAGCGCAGTATTGTATTAGACAGGAGTAGTGAGAGTGAACATCCTTGTCTCATTGCTGATTTTGGAGGAAAGGCTTTCAGTTTTCTCCCATTCAGGATGATGCTGGCTTTGGGTATGTTGTACGTAGCTTTTATTATGTTGAGGTGAGATACTTCTACACTTAGTTCTTTCAGGCCTTTTATGATGAAGAGAGTTGGGTTTTGTTGAAGGCTTCCTTTTTTTTTTTTTTGCATCTATTGAGATGACCCTAGGGTTTTGGCCTTGATTCCAGGTGGTAATGACATTGCTGATTTCTGTGCATTCCTGGGAGGAAAGCAACCTGATCATGATGTATGAGATTTGTAATAGGTTTTAGATTGTGTGCAAGAATTTTACGGATTAATTTTGCATCTATTTTGAACTAGAAAAAATCCTAAAATTCATACAGAAGCACAAAAGATTGAGAATAGCAAAAGAAATCCTTCATTTTATTATTTTTATTTTGGTACTAGGGATCAGACCCAGCAGCATGCTACCACACTACCTCCGCAGCCCTTCTTATTTTCTACTTTGAGACAAGGTCTCACTAAGTGGCCCAGGTGGGACTCAAACTTGCATCCTCCTTCAGTTGTGGGTTATATGCCTGGGTCACTACACCTGGTTTGTTGTGTTTTGTTTGGGTTTTGTTTTCAGGAAAGAAGGTCTCACTGTGTAGTCCAGGCAAACTTCAAACTGACGATGTAGCTCAGGTGCCCAGTTTAATATGAATTTTCCCCTTTGATGTACAGTATCAAAAAGAACAGTCTAATAAAATCTATGAGAAAGACTGCCCCCCAGTCTTGCACCCTCATGTCAGGACTTACAAGAATTGCAAACTCCCTTCGGAGTGAGAAGATGGGTTCCATCTCCATGTTTGTTTCCGTGATTAAATTCCTCATGCCCTTAAGGACATGAAACCAGCTTAAACAAAATCAGGTAAAGAAGAAGCAGAGATTTTTCAGTTCATTGGAAAAGAGTAAGTCCAGCAGGAGGGGTCTGGAGGGAGTAGACAGTGGTGCTGCTTATTGAAATGAACAAGGCAGAGGAGCAGACTTGGAGGTGCTGGAGAATCAAGAGTTGTGAGGCTAACTGACACTTGTGATAATAGAATTTAATATGCCAAGTCCCTTTTGCTGAACTTCTGCTGTGTCCTTGTTCACATTCTTCTCTGACATTACAGAAGAAATAATTCCTGCCTAGCTTTTCCTGGGCTTCCTTATTGGGTAGCACACTTTTCTACAGCAGCAGGACAACAGACAATAGGAACAAGCAAGTTAGGTATCACTTCTGTTCACTCTTCCAAAACCTGCTATTTGCATTTCCTGGAGCGTTAGTCTACATTCTGTTTCTGTCCAGGGGGACAGGTCCTGAGAATGAGGTGCCTTGGATGAAAAGAAAAGCAAGAGATTAAAAAAGTAAAACAAGAGAGGTTTAACTCTGGGATCAGGGTGCTAGCAGTCTTTTGGGCTGAAGCCTCGATTACCAATCTCAGTGACCTTTTATTGAGAAAGAACAAAGGAAGCAGCTGGGCAAATGGGAGGATATCAACTGATTTAGCCAGGACAATACAACTCAATTACCACATAAATAGACTAGTTGGCCATCATGTTACCATTCCTTGGGGCATATCTCAGCAAAGCATTTAGTGCTGACCACCCCCAACCCTCCACCCTTTCCACAAGGGCCCAGGTTCTGCAATCTTTTCCTTTCCACCAATACTTTTGTGAGACTTCCTCCAGAACTAAACAATCACACAGCTTGGTCAGGCTTGAGGCAATACATTGAAAAAGTAACTAAAGAATGTCCTTCTCCACACATGAAATCCTCTTATACCAAATCCTATGCACTAAGATTATGGGTCATCAGATATTCAGATGTCAGGCATCCTCCTGGCTTCTCTGACTGGCAGACATTTGACTTTGTCCCAGTGAGTTCTGAGAGGACCAGGTTTTCAAGTTGAGCAGAGCTTTGAAACTGTTCATCTGTTAGGTGAGGAAATATGGTGTTATGGAGAAAATGGTCATTGTATCATACATAAAAGTAATCATCAGGCTCCTTAAGATCCCATTAGCAAGAAAATATGTTAATTACCTTCAGTAGTTTTAAATATTGAAAACCGGTTCCCTCTTTTCAGATTTCAAACAAAATTATTAGTACACATTTATAGTATATAATGATTACATTAATTGTGGGGTATTGGTATATGTACATGACACATCTCAGTTCTTTTCTCCCTTTCTTTTCTACCCATTTTTAAAAGCTTTTTTCTTTTTTTATTGTATCAGATTTATTTATTTTATAGGTCTCTATCAAGTTAATCAGAAACAGGTCCATGGAGACAGCTCAGCGGCACAGCACCTGCTTGGCAAGCACAAGGTCTTGAGTTTGATTGCTGGTACCCCTTCAAAAAAGTTATAAACACAGATCAACAGCCAGATTAATAGGTCAAAAACATGTAAAATATGTACAATAATTACACTAAATCAAGATATACTTTTAGAAATACTGGCCATGCTGTACTACAATAACTTGTCTCTCTCTTTTTCCTGTGGTTTATCTTTTCTTTTGCACTTATATATTGGGGTTTTCATGTAAGAGAAATTATATTTGAGCCTGTACATCTGATTTATTTCACTTAACATTAATGGTCTCAACGTGCACCCATTTTCCTCCAAATGACTCCAGTTTTTCCTTCTTTATGACTTAGAAGTATTCATTTGTTTATAAATGGATGTTTATGTTATATACATTTTCTTTAGCCATTCATCTGTTGGACATATAGATTGTTCTGCAATTTGGCTATAAGGAATTGTGCTGCTATATACATCAATATGTATATGTATCACTATAATATGATGTCTAACTCTTTTGGGAAGATACCTGGAGGGTAACAGTGGGATCAAATGGAATTTGTAGTTTTAGTTTTTTGAGGAATCTCCATACTGACTGCCGTAGTTGTATCAGTTTACACATGAACCAACATGAAAGGTTTCTTTTTTCTCATCGCCTTTCCAGCATGTTATTGTTTGCTTTCTTGAAGAAAGCCATTCCTTCTGGAGTGAGATGGAATCTCAGTGTTGTTTTAATTTGCACTTTTCCAATGGCCAGTAACGCCATTTACTGTTTGTATTTCTTCATCTGAAAAATGCCAATTCATTTAAGACGGCCATTTTCTGATTGGGTCTTTAAACATGAGTGGTCTAAGTTTTTGAGTTCTTTATATATTCTAGTCATTAGCCCTTTGAGAAGAAGCTGGCAAAAGTTTTTCTCATTGTGTAGGTTGCCTCTTCATTGTTGGTGGTTTCATTTGTTGTACAGAAGCTTTTTAATTTGATGTGATCCCATTCATTGATTTTTGGTATTATTTCTTGTGCAACAAGGCTTCTGTTTATAAAGTCTTTGCCTATATCTACATCTTCGAGATTTTCACCTATTTTGTTTTCCAGCAGATTAAATGTTTGTGTTTTAATGTTTAGATCTTTGACCCATTATTATTTTAGTTTAGAGCATTATGAGAGATGTGCATTTAGGTTCAATCTTTGGCATGTGGACAGCTAGGTCTCCTGGCACCATTAAAGAGGGTCTCTTTCCTCCAATGAAGGGATTTTATCCCTTTGAAGCTGAATTTCCCTGGAGTTGTTTCTGAATCCTCTACTCTTTTCCACTGATTCACAAGTCTGTAATTATTTTTCCCCAATACTATACTGTTTTTAATCACTATAGCTTTGCGGTATAATTTGGAATGCCCTCTGCTTTGCCCTTGTTGCCCAGAATTACTTTTTTATTTTTTTCTTTTTGAGACAGGGTCTCACTATGCAGTTCAGGTTGTCCTTGGGCTCTCTTTGTAGCCTAGGCTGGTCTCAAACTCACAATGATCCTCCTGCCTCAGCCACCCGAGCGCTGGGATTACAGGTGTGTGTCACCACGCTCGGCATCCAGAATTACTTTTGATATTCTAGATCTCTTCTGGCTCCATACAAATTTTGGGACTACTTTCTCTTTTGCTATAAGGAATGCTACTGATTGATATTTGACTGGGACTGTGTCAGATCTGGATATGAAAGTATGGCCATTTTGACTATACTGGTTCTGCTTCTCTGGTTCTATGAGGAGTAGAGTTGGTATTTTGATTGAGACTATGTTAATTCTGTACATGGGAATATGGCCACTTTGCCTATATTAGTTATGTCTATCCAGGTATTAGAAACCCTTTTCACAACTGACGTAAGTGAGGACACCTGTACTGAGCCCCTAATCCTGTGCCTGGGTTATTGTGCGCAGTAGGGAAGAAAAAAATGAGCAAGAGATAAAGTAGAGGGTGCATCAGGGATTCTGGGCCAGTTGCTCTAGGGGAACAAAAGGCCCCAAATCTGCAGCTAGCCACCATTTCATTAGCCAGTGTAGGAGAGGAGTAGGGTGCTTTTCCTGGAACAGAGGAGAGGCAGTTGTAGAACGGGCAAGTTGATGGTCATAAACAAAACAAGCCAAGCTCCATCCCCACACCTGGGTGCTAACCTCACTAAGAAGCAGGAGTTCCACATTCCAAAACCTGCCCACAAGGCAGGTAGGGTTAAGAGAGCCTAGGACAGATACAATGTCAGTTTATAAATCATGGTCCCCAACATCCAGGAACATGGGATATCTTTCAATTTTCTGAGGTCTTCTCCACTCGCTTTTTCAGAATACTGTAGTTTTCATTGTAGAGATCTTTTGCTAAGTATTTCATTTTTCTTGAAAAAGGAAAATTGTCATTTGCTATTGTGAAAAGTGTTGCCCTAATTTCTCTTTTTGTTAGTGTATTATTGTATAGAAATGCTATTGAGTTCCAGGTGTTCACTTTGTAAGCTTCTAGCCACTGAATTTGTTCATAAGTTCTAAGAGTCTTTCAGTGAAGTTTTTGGCATCTTCTACTTAGAGGACCACTTCATTTGCTAACAATGATAACTTCCTCCTTTCTGATCTTTAACCCTTTTCTTTCTTCCTCCTGATTGCTCTGGCTAATGTTTAGAGGACTATATTGAACAGTAGTGGTGATATCAGAAATCCTTATTCCTGATCTTAGAGCAAAAGCTTTCAGCTTCTCTCTACTTAATATGATGTTGTTAGTCTTTGGTTTGTCATAGATTGCTTTTTATCAGACTGAGATAAAGACCATCTGTATTTTTTTCTGCAGTTTTTTTTTTCTTTTTACCATGAATAGATGTTGGGTTTTGCCAAATATTTTTTCTGCATCTACTGAGAACATCATGTGATTTTTGTCCTTGTTTCCGTTTATGTGGTGTATTACATTTATTGATCTGTGTATGTTGCACTATCCCTGCATCCCTGGAATGAATTCCATTTGGTCACAATGTGTGATTTTTTTTTTCTATGATTTGCTGCATTACATTTGCTAGTATCTTATGAGGAATTTGGAATGTATGCTCATTAATGAGATTGTCCCGTAGTTCTCTTTTTTTTGGTTGTGTCCTTTTCTGGTTTAGGAATTAGGGTAATGCTTGCTTTGGGGAATGACTTTGGAAGTACTGCTTCCTTTCTGATTTCGTTAAACAGTTTAAAAAGTTCTGGAATTAACTCATCTCCAAAACTCTTGTACAATTCAGAAATGAATCTGTTGGGATCTAGCTTTGCTTAGTTGATAGTTCTGGTCGTTTTTCAATTTCACTGACTGATGTTGAATTTTATATTTTTATATTGTTATTCTTTGTTCAGCTTTGACAGTTCAAATGTATCTAGGAATTATCCATTTATTTTCAATTTTCCATTGTATTACAGTACAGACTCTCAAAGTAGTTACCAATAGTCATTTGGATTTCAGCAAAACCTATTGTAATTTTTCACTTTTAATTGCATGAGTTTAGGTCTTTTCTTCCCTTATTTTGGTAAGACTGGCTAAATATTTATCTATTTTGTTTATTCATTGATTCTTTGTACTATTTTAGTCTAAAGTTCATTAATTTCTCTTCTGATTTTTAGAATTTTCTTTCTCATACTAGTTTTGAATTGTGACTGTTCTCATTTTTCTAGAACTTTGAGATGTACTGTTTGGTTATTTATTTGAGCTTGCTCTGTTTTTCTGATATGGGAACTGACCACTATAAACATCTCTCAGGATTGCTTTCTTTGTGTCCTACAGATTCCAGTATATTATACTGGCATTATTGTTTGATTGTAGAAACTAATTTCTTCCTTTATTTTATCTGGTATACTGGTTCAAGAGGCTATTATTTTAATTTCTACATGTTTGCATAGTTTCCTTTGCCACTGACTTCTAGTTTCATTGCACTATGATCTGGCAATATGCATGGGATAACTGCAATTCTTTCGCACGTACTTCAGCATGCTTTATGAACTAACATGTGGTCTATTTTGGAGAAATTCCCAGGTGCTGCTGAGACAAATGTGTATCCCATTGTTGGATGGAACACTTAGTAGATATCTATTTAAATCCATTTGTTTGAAGATTTGGTTCAACTCTAATGTTTCTTATTGACTTTCTGTCTGGCTGATCTGCCCATTTGGGACTGTGATGTATTGAGGTTCCCCATTTAAACTGTACTGGTGTTCATCTGATTTTTACATGTCCATTAGTTTTTGTTTTATTAAGTCTGGCATGCTGGGTTTTGGCGTGTATGCTTATAATTGTGATCTCTTCCTGTTGAACTGTTCCCTAAACCACTTTATTGAGGTGTTCCTTGAAATACCTTTAATTTTCCATCAATTTTAAAGGAAAGTTTTGTAGAGTATATAAGTTGAGGTTGAAAGTTTGTTATGGTTGATACATTGTGTCAACTTGGGGAGTCTAGAGGTTTAGCTGAGTGACTAAGGAGGAAGCCAGGGTGTTTACTTTGTACACATCCTGAGACTGTGGAAGAGGAGGGCATGGAGATTGTGTGAGAGGTTCACGACCCCTGGGTGGGGGTAGGCTGTTTACAATGTAAGGGAAGGAAAGAGGCTGCTTGCAGCCATTTCTCCCTTTTGCTGGTTGTTTTGCTGTGCTCTGCTGCCATGAACAGTTTGCCTTCTGCCATGGGCCACTCTGCCTCAGAACCAGCCAAGTATGGACTGAAACCTCCACAAACTGTAAGCTAAATAAACATTTCCTTCCTTCATGTTGGGCATTGGGGTATTTTGCCTGAGCAACAAGAGAAAAGTAACCAAGACAAAGTTGTTATCTTTTAGGACTTGGAACATGTCACTCCAAGGCCTGCTGGCCCTTAAGGTTTGTTCTAAGAAGTCTGCTGTAATTTTAATGGGTTTGCTTTTGCATGTGATTCACAGCCTTTCATTCACAGCTCTTAAGATGTTGTTCTGTGGTAGATTACTGGCTTTCTGAATATAACGTGAATTGAAGGAGTTCTTCTTTTGGTTATGGCTATTTTGAATTCTATAAGCCTATGTATTTATTTCCCTCTATATTCTGCTATCATTTCTGTGAAGTTTTCTTAAAATGTCATTTGTGTTGTCTTCTGATTTTTCACTTACTGCAGCCACTCTGAGATTTGTCTCCTTTGGGTCACCTAGTAGCTACTGGATCCATTTTTCATGTTTTCTTGTTGCTTTTAAGGAGGTGTCTTTGAATAGTTGGTCTTTGAAAGCATCATTGTTTTCTAGTTCTCAAATTCTGTCCTCACACTGGTTGCTTCTGCTGCCCATAGTTTTAATATAGTTTTTAAATCTAGATTTCTGATTGAAACTTTTTCATGGACTCTAATTCCTTTCTAAATTGATCATTCAAGTTTTGTTTAGTTCAGGTAGCTTTTACTAGTGTCATCTGAAAACTTGTGGATCATATCTTCTTTGATCCTGCTAAGTACTTTTTGGTTTGTATTCTAACTTCTTCTGTTATCCTTTTGAATAATTCAGATGTAGAGCTTATACTATTTTCTGCCTTAATTGGCTTCATGGTAGCTGGGAGTGTTAGGAGGTGTTTCGTTGCCTGTCTTTTATGTTTCTATTGTTTTGTTTTGTGCTGAGGTTTGTGGATGCTTATAAAGATTTTGTTGCTAGTATAGAGATCTCTTAAGTTAGTTGCTTTTAAATGATACACCTTAGGCATAACTAACTGTAGTCCTTTGCATCTGCTCCAAGATCTGACTACCTCGGTTCATTTGGGAATGGAGGATATTGTGTAATCAGCCCAACACCAAGTTCTCCGAAATGTATTCTAGTATTGCCCATGTTGCAAAGGTGGTGACCTGAGTGTTGGCTTACAAAGAAATAGCAACAATTATGTAACACTAATATTAAGCAAATCAGCTACAGTAGTATCATCCAAAACAAATTGGATATTAATATACCTTAAGAACTAATTATATACCATCCTTAACCACAGAAAATATATCCATTACAGTGTACACTTAAGAAAACTCATACACTGACTCACAGCTAATATGTACTAAATGTTTCAGCAGTCTCTGCTATCTGATGCTTTGTAGAATTCTACAGTAGTTCTAGAGTTAACTAAAGATTAATAAAGCTTTATGGTTATACTTTTAAAGCTATAGGGGAAGCTGGTTGTGTTGGTGCACGCTTAGCACTTGGGAGGCTGAGGCAGGATTGCTGTAAGTTTTATGCCAGCATGGGCTACATAAGTGAGTTTAAGGCAAACCTGTACTACATAGTGAGACCCTTTCTCAAAACAAAAACAAAAACAAAAAAGATATAAGGGACTAGAAATGAGGGAAGGCAAAAAGAAAAATTCCAGGGCTGGGGATATAGTTCAGCAGCACAGTGCCCGCCTGACAAGTGCAAGGTCCTGAGTTCAATTCCTGGTACCAAAAGAAAAAAGGAAAAAAGAAAATTTTGAAACCTTAACTATATGATATGAGAAGAGAGAGGTGGTACAAAGAATCCTACTGGGGATTAGAGGAGTGTTTATAGAATTAGGTAAAGGTAAGAGAAAAAAACTAATGAGAACTTAAAAGAAAATAAGAAACAAAAGAAATTACACAAGGAGTAAAAATAAGAGAGAAAAAATTCACAGAAAATTTAAAAGGAAAACAGAAAAAAATAAAAGAAGAGAGATTAAAGGGAGGAAAAGGGAGAAGGGAATATTGCTCAAACCCCAATAAACAAGTAAAGAAGAAAGGAGAAAAGGAGAGAACACAAAGAAAAAAAGTGAAAACTAACCAAAAATATACACAGCCTCATATACACATACACACACGTGCGCACACGCACGCACACGCGCACACGCGCGCGCACACACACACACACACACACACACACACAAAACCCAGACAGAAAAACTTCTCTGGGATTCTGAACATGTGGTTTTCTTCCACAATACATAATCTGGGCAATGTGCCCAAGTCAACACGTTTCTGCTCATGCTGGCGGATAAAAAAGGCAGAGAAACCCCAGATCCAGTAGGATTAGGGCAAGATTACCTGATAGAAACCGAGACCCACACGGAACCAGACCAGACCTTCTGACAGGAGAGAAGTCTTTATTGGGGGAGGGACAGAGTAGCAGGCTACCTAGCGGACCAAGGTAGCCCCGAGCGGAGGAAAGCGTGGGCCTTTAAGCTCTTTTTTTCTGGCGGGGGTAGGGTGGGGTGAGGAGATGTCCCTGGGCCAGAACAGGCCGAGCCCTGAGCCGCCGGGAGGGCGTCCAGGTCAGAAACCTGAACGGCAGGAGTTGCCCATGTCAGAACGACCCGAGCAGGTAAACTGCGAGAGTGAATGAGGGCGGGGATAGCTTTTGTGGCGGAGGCGCAACTGAAGTGGAACAGGTAAGGGAAGGAGAGAAATATTGAGAGTTAAAGTTTTCCCACAAGGGGGGTGAGGCTAGCTGCCTTGTGACTTATCATTACCAATACCACAACTTCCACAACCAGAGTTTATTCAGGCCGAGCTTGACCTCTGGCTGTGGAGATGGAACTTGTATCTTTTAGCTCAAACACATCTTGGAGTCTCTTTCCAGTCCCCTCTCTGAGTAGGCTTTTTCCCGTGGCTGTCTCTTACCTAGTCATTGTGGGACTGTAACACTGGGAGGCCTGAAATAAAGTCATACTATGGCCACAGAAATTCTGGTTTGGAACAGTCAACACTTCCCAGAATGCTGTAAGACTTAGCACTCTGTCCGGGCTACGGCAGGAACTTGGATAGCAGTCACTCACCAGCTGTAGTTTTTTAAGGACTCATGTTAGAGCAGAAGCCTGCACTCTGCCTCACCATTGCCGCACCAGCAGGTTCATTCCACTGCTGTGTTTATTCCCGAAGCCCTGTGGAGCCCCCAGCTGTCACTCTGTCTCTGTAGATTCAGTCTCCATTTCCTGTGAACTATCATCCAGGTGCTGGACCAAGAGTAGAGACTGTCCTTTCCCTTCTCCACACTGTATTCTATCACTTCAATTTCTCTGCAGATTTCATTTTCCTGTCGGATACTTCCTGATTTCTGGGTATCTAACTCTCTTTTTTCTTGCCCAGGTTGTTATTTGTTAGTGTCTGGTTTCTGAATCTCCTAGAGGCTATGTTGTTGCCACTTAGCACTCTGCCATTTTTTCCCCAGGCTCCTTTCTTTTAAGTAATGTATGCCATTGATTCCCGACACCTGCCCCAAAAGTAACAAACCTCAAAGCTTGAAAAAGTCTATGTTTTCAAAATGGGCCTTAAAATTGGGAAGTATAAAGTTAGACTCATTATGTATATTTTAATTGTACAGCTAACCGCTGTGATAATTCAGGCTAATTGACTCCTCAATCCCTGTTATCTTGGCAGTTCAAAAAAATTAGTGGTTTCTATTATGAATTACCCAAGTAATTATGATTGTAGACCTGAGCTATTACCTTCTTATTGTAAATGATGTTCTAATTTTTTTTTTTTTTTTTTTTTTTTTTTTGCGGTACTGCGGATTGAACTCAGGACCCTGCGCTTGCTAGGCAGGCGCTTATTCCACTGAGCTATATCCCCAGCCCTGATGTTCTAATTTGATTGGCATCCTTTTCGGTGTTATTTGAGGGTTCAACTTCTGTCCTACAAGACACCAAGCAGTCTTATAGAATCCTTTCTATTGTAACAGCTGCAAATAAAACAGGTACAAATTTTACATCCACAGAATTTAAAACTGTTTGCTATTCTCATATGCGCAACCACTATTCTAATTTTCTAGCTTGAAAGCACTTACATGGGACATAAGGTGGTTTGAAAACAATTTAGTTGAAAATACTGAATTTATAATAGATTTCCCAATGCTACAAAACTATTTTCTTCTTACGCATTTTGCCAGGTATTTGATCAGATGAATGTATGCTTACTTTATGTTTATTCAAACCTACTGAAAAAGTCAGTGAGTGGTTCTCAGCTCTAAAATCCCCTCTTCCTGGTGGTCCATGAATTTTGAATTTACTAGCTTGCAGGGAATGGTATTAAACATTTACCTCTTTGGTGTCTCTGAATTTAAAACTGAATAATGCCTTCATGGCAAAAAATCAACTCAAGTGTTTTTAAAGTGCACTTTGGGACTTGTAGGAAGATGGCAGAGTGGTAAACAGCAGGAAATCAGCATCTCTGAAATTTGGAATTCAGACCCTGGAAGATAACAACTTAGAGAAGAAAGAAGGAGCAAGGTAGACCTCCAGGACCCGGGAAGAATCTGAAGAGGGAATTGGAGCTCACAGGGAAAGTAAAGTGACAGGCTTCACTGCAGAAAAAGGAGATGCATGTTCTTCCCCATCTCTCAGCTCACAGCATGAGGCTTGAATCTACAAAGACACAGTGAGGTATCTGACTCCAGGAGAGAAACTCATCAGTGAAATGGAGCAGTGGATTCTGTGAGCTGCTGAATGACTCTAGTCCATGTGTCCCTGGAGAGGGCCAGATGCCATTTTAGGGAGGGACCAACTAAACCTGGGACTCATAGCAGCCATGGGTTGGCTTCATGTCAGGGCTTCCAGTGACTGGGTAAGGCACAACTGCAGACGACAGGCTCACGCAGCCAAGGTCAGCCTGGCAAGGTGCTGTAGGATGAACAACCCAGGCTCTAACTCCACTACCAGAGGTCAGAATCAGTCTGAACTTCTGCGGAGTTGAAAGCATCAGAATCACACTCTGCCCTATTCCTACTGTTAGCCTGCTCGGATCATCCAGCATGGATCTGGGCTGTACCTGCCTCCTTTGTACACCAGGGACAGTGGAGACACACCCTGAATTTGGACACTACTACAGAACTGCACATCTCAGAAGATAATCACAGGCTTGAAACAATAGAGAAATCTTTTTTTTCCTTTGCTTTCTTTTTTTCTCATTTTTTCATGAATCTGAATATTGTTTGTAGTTTCTTGTTTTGACTCTTGTTTTTGTTTTTTCTATCCCCCCCGATCTTCACCAACTTCCCAAAGCTTCAGTAATCTTCCTTTGTCCTTCAAACTTGTTTCTAGTATCTTTTTCTTCTTTTATTTCTCTAGTTTTTCCTCTTATCTCTTTTAAGTTTTCTCCCTTGAGGGTGAAATAACTCTGAGGGGAAATTTACGTGCAGCATACCCTTGTGAAGTTGTCCTTCAGTTTGTGGCCTCAGTTATTCATGGATTTTTCCTTAGAACCAAACCTAATTATTCATGGAAACCTCCACAATTTTACAGAAACCACAAATATCCACTGCAGTTGTTTTGGGGGAGTAGGCAGAATGTTTACAAGAAGCTAATCTGAGAGCTGCTGATTGGCTGCTACCAAGTAACCTGTCTCTGGCAGAGGCCACCTCATCAGAGGTTGCTGTACAGCATGTAGCTATTTGAGTGTTCTTGGTTTTGTTCTTCTTAAAGCCCTAAGATCCCTAAGATACCACCAAAAAGTTCTGTACCTTCCAAGGTTTTATTGATACTGAATTGAATTACATAACTGCAGAAGACACAGGATATTTAGGGCTTAAACTATAAAAAAATAAGCATTTTTAAGCATTTTGTGATCATATCTGAAATTTGCAGTATCTCACAATTTGCAGGTACATTAGGAATATAACCCTGTGAATTTTGAGTCCACTGTATATGACTGGTTTCAGATTATGGTGTAACTATAAAACTTGTACCTATGGTAAAAACAAATTTCTAAAAATAGAAAGATGCAACCCCATACCTCCAATTCACTCAAGGCAAATGCAGAGGGCATTCAGGTAGAAATCAAAAGCCATTCCAGATGAACTTTCTGAAATGGGAGCACCAGAAGTACCAAAGCAGATGAATTAATCTCTTTTAAAAAAATCACAAATAATTTCTCAGATAACTAAAGAGATGATGACCTTAATGAAGTACCTACTTAGTGAATTTAGAGTAGCTGCAGATAAAAAAATAATGGAGCTTAGGAAAGTGATGGAAACCATGAAAGTGTAACATAGGAAAGACCTGGATTCCATGAAACAGATTCAAAGAGAAATCCATGAGATTAAAAATCCTATTGAATGTATGAGTTATCCACTGTGAGGGCAGAATATCAGACCTAGAAAACAGGTTTACAGTTAGTGATCATCAAATGAAACACTTCTTGAAAATAGCAAGGGATCATGAAAAATCAGCTGCTAGATGATCTAAAAAAGAATAACGTAAGATTAATCAGAATCAATGAAAAAATCTGAAGCTAGCACAAAGGACATTAAAAAAAAATCCTTCCACAGAGTGGCAAAAACTTCCCAAGGACAGAAAAAGAATACGGCATCTAAGTGAGGCATACAGAACTCCAATTAGCCATTACTGGAAAAAAAATACACCAAGGCATGTAACAGTGAAGATTTCAGAATTCTACATAAGAATAGAATATTAAAAGGTCTAAGAGAAAAGAAACGAATTACCTATAAAGGAAAGCCTATTAGAATCACAGCAGACTTCTCAACACAAATCCTTCAGTCAAGAAGAGTTTGAAGTGTTCCAAGCCCTAAAAGACAATCTCCAACCTAGACTGATGGTACTCTGAAAAATTATCTTTCAAAATTGAAGGAGAAATAAGATACTTCCATGATAAAGAACATCTGAAAAAAAAAGACCACCAAACAAGCACTCCAAAAAGTTTTGAAGTATATTCTACAAAAAGTCAGTAATTCCAAGAATCCCAATAGAAATATTATAAAGAATCAACAACTGCGACCTCATCTTATTAAAAAGCTTTTTCACAGCAAAAGGAACATCCATCAGAGTGAAGAGACAACCCTCAGTGTGTGAAGATTTACCAGCTACTCCTCATAGCAAGGACTAATATCTAAAATATATAAAAAATGCAAAAAAACAGACCCCCCCAAATTTAAAGGTATAATCCAAATATGGGAATCTGAAATTAATAGATTATTTCTCAGATGAAGAAATACAAACAGCAAATAAATATATGAAAAAACATTCAAGATCATTGGTCACTCAAGAAATACAAATTAAAACAACATTGAGATTCCATCTCACTCCAGAAACAATGACTATCATCAAGAAATCAACCAATAAAAATGCTGGCAAGGCTGTGGGGAAAAAGCAAGCCTTCTTCATTGTTAGTTGTACCATAAATTGGCACAACCAATATGGATATCAGTATGAAAATTCCTCAAGAAACTACAACTAAAGGTTCCATTTAATCCACCTATTCCCCTCCTAGGTATCTTCCTGAAAGAGTTAAAATCACCATATCATAGCAAAATGCACACATTCATGTTTATAGCTACAAAATTTGTAGTAGCTAAATCTTGGGAATAGTCCAGATGCCCATCAAGAGTTGAACAGATAAAATATAGGTTTTATATACCATGAAGTACTACTCTGCTGGAAATGGATGCACCTTAAGACCAAACTTTTAAATGAAATACACTGGACACACATGTTTAAATATTAGATTGTTTTTCTTGTGTGAGAAAACAAAAAGTTAAATTAGGACCAAGATGGAAGATAAACATTGGGAAATAGGAAGAAAATGTTCAAATGAGAAGAGGAATGAGGGCGAGGAGAGTCAGAAGGGAAGGAAGGGAAAAAGAGAAAAAAGAGAACAGAAGGAAAAAAAATGGAAACAAAACTTTTGTAGACAAAGAGTTAAAGGGAGAGGAGGGGATGGGAAAAACAAAGGGATTAGGGCATACTATGTACAAGTACAAATTTCCCATGAGGAATGTGATCATTCTTTATTTCAAAAGTGTACCAATAAAATTAATTTGGAAATAAACAAAATGCATTTTTATAGGTTGGTGATATAGCTCAAGCTCGATAGTAGAGCACTGTCTTTGCATGCACAAGGTGCTGGACTCAATACCCAGCACTGTTACAATTGAAGAGGCCAGTAACAGTCCAGTTCTCGTGTACTATGAGGAAAGAACTGCCAAGCCTGCACCCATTAACAAGTAGTAAGTAGCTATGTTTATTGGACATCACGAAAGGTAGCAGCAGCAACAGGAAAAAGAAAAAGGGGGCTAACAACGCAGGCTTTCAAAATTTAAGAGACCCCTCTGCCTTTGGATGCCTCCTGCTGAATCTCCCTGGGCACCAGCACTCTGCTCCTAGGGCATGGAGATCTCTGAGGCTTTTGCCATGCTATTTTTGTGTGTGTGTGTCTCTCTTAGGCTAATCGAAGCAGAAATAACTGTTGGATGCTGTTTAGTTAAACGGAGGGAAAGGAGTGAATCTCTCACCTCCTTTGTTTCTAATTGTAGTAGCAGTAGTAGCACAACACTTTTTTGAGACCAGGTCTTACCATGTAGCCCAGGTTCGTCTTGAATGCACAGAGATCCTGCTGCTACAGCCTCCCCAGTGTTAGAATTGCAAGCACATGCCACCACACCTGGCCTAGCACCAAAATGTTTTTTAAAACTTCAACTTTCTAAATAAAATACAGTATATAATTTTTGTAACTAGTAAATAATTATATTAATATATGTATATCATGTTTTATATCATTAAGGCATTTATTGAAAAGTATAATAGCAATTACTAATACAAATGTAGGATTAATAAGCATATTTATACTCTACTGCATATGTATACAGAATACTCAAAATATTTTTATCATAAGTAATTGTTTTCTCCAACAAACTAAGTTGGATATATGTCTGGTGATTTCAGGCAGAAGGTAACATGGGAAGTTTAGATGTTTCAAGAAGTGACATATCTCTTATAAGCAAAAATCCTAGTACCCAAACATAGGAGTCTATTTGAGCTGCTATAACAAAGTAGCATAAACTAAGTGGCTTACTAAAAATAGGAATCCATTCCTCAAAGTCTGGCTGCTGCAAGTCCCATATCAGGGTGCCATCATGGTCAAGTTATGGTGAAAGTGCTCTGCTAGACCTGCATGTGTAAGCAACGTATTGTCTCACTAGTGTAAGAACCTGAAAGAGTGAATAAAAACTAGGAGGTGTGATAAGACATTGTGAAATGAAAGGAAAATGCTCAAAAGTAATGGGTAACTGGGCTGTGGGAAAGGAGAAAGGAAAGAAGAAATCGTGTACATATGTATATACAGGATAGCTAACAGTGGTACTACTGTCTTCTATTGCTTTACTGAAAGGAACCGTTAATGATTACTTGTTTGACAAATATGCATGTCTCTATTTGTTTTCTTGAGAAACCACTTTGAAGATATCAATATGTAATACAACAACCATTGTTAATTTCCTACCACTTTGTCTGTAACTCTGTATTGTTTGTATTGTTCTTATGCTATTTTGTAAATGGATGTCTGTTTGTTAATATGCTTTCTTCCTTTATTTTTAAAATTAAAAAAAAAAAGTGCTCTGCTGGATTGCGGATAGTCAACTTTTCAAGGCACCCTCCAAAGAAAGGTAGACAGCTGTCTGGTCTTTAAGAGCACTAATCCCACTCACGAAGGCTACATCTTCCAAAGACCCTACCTTCAAATATTATCACATGAAGATTTAGGCTCCTACGCATGAAGTTGGAAACATTTAGACTATTGCACAAATCTTTGACTCATTGTCAACTTAGGACTTAGCTCATTCCAGCTACAGAAACTTCATCTTAAAATCCATGACCTTATCAAACAGCAAATTCATCTTAAAATCCATGACGTTACCAAACAGCAAAGACTGTGACAGCCATTAACAAGAGGAATTTTTTCCACTGACCCATAGTAGTCCACTAAGTGCTAAGCATTTATAAACAGATAGTATGAGAGGATTATAAAAACAAAGATGTAACTTCTGTTTCCTCTCTGATGGGCAAGAACTCGTATGAGATGAAGAGATGATACAGGTTTAAAATCAAAAACAAAATGCTGGGTGTGGTGGCACACGCCTGTAATCCCAGCACTCAGGAGGCTGAGGCAGGATCATTGTGAATTTGACACCAGCCTGGGATACACAAAGTGAGCTCAAGGCCAGGCTGAACTGCCTAACAAGACCCTTTCTCAAAAAGACAAAAAAAAAAAAAAAAAAAAAAAAAAAAAAAAAAAAAAAAAAAAAAAGAAAACAGTTAAAAACAAAGCTGGACCTGGTGGTGCACACCTGTAAACGCAGTCCTAGGGAGGCTGTAGCAGGAGAATTTCTTTGAGTTCAAGACCAGCCTGCACTACATAGTGAGTTCAAAGCAGCCTGAACTACATATTGAGACTGTGTCTCAAAAAATGAAACAAAATAAAACACCTTGAATGATGTACCCTTCACAGAAAGCAAGGAGAAATTTTGAATAGGTAATAAGAGATCTTAGCAGATGTTTAATGTCCTAAGTTACTCAAATCATTAATTACTACAGTGAATTCTAAGTAAGGAAGAAATTCATTTGGAAAATCAGTCTGAACATTAGATTGGTTCTGAGTAAACAGTGATGAATCAGTAATTGATGAGCTACACTAGAATGCTGATGCCAGAAGTAAGGAGACTGGCTGAGATCTAGTATATCAGTCTACATGAAGAGCTAAAAATCACTATAACTTCCCATTTGCTACTGGTGTCAGTGTAGAATGACTAATTTGGAAATATCAATAATTAAGAGTCCTGTGCTAAAAGCTTCCCCAGACTACCTCAATTATTCTCATAGCAACCTGTTTGGATCCTCTTGCTATCCCAGAGTTGGTATGAGGATTGTTTTAAACTAAAGACACTTGAGATTGAACAAAAGCAGAAAAAGCTTTTCCAGAGCTTCCCTTATCTAACTAAAGACAGAAACTATGTGGAGTGAAGCTGCCATCAATCTGTCTAGGGGACTCTCACTGGCCAGAAGGCAGGGAAGCCCACTGGCACCTGCCTAAGCAAGCTTTACCACACACTGTACCTTCCCTTTGTTAAACTAGTCATTTGCTTTTGCCATAGGGGCTTCCTCCACCTCCAACATAAAGCCCCACATTCAGCTATCTGAAGAGTCCCCTTTCTTTTCTGTGTTCCTCTGTGGGAAAAAAATATATATTTTTTCTTGCCAGTTTATCTTTTGTGCATTTAAATCACAGACCCTCAAGAAACAAACCTAAAAAGGTAGAGGAAAGGTTTTTCCTCTCAAACCCTGTGAGGTAAATAATCTCATCTTCATTACAGACATGAGGAAACTTACTCATAGAAGATAGGAAACTTGCCCAAGTTCACTGAACCAGAGAAGCGAGATTCAAATGCAGAATCAGTCTGTGCCAGTATCACTTCGTTAAATTGTTCACAGAAGCTACAATAGCCGTGAATACTGTCACATCTCAAAAGATACTCTACTGGGGCTGCAGGTATTCAGTGGAAAGGCCTGTGCTTATTACATACATAGCCTAGGTTTGATCAACACCACTGCAAAACAAGAAAAAAAGGAAAACAAAAAACTACCATATGCTCTCTTAATCCTGACTGTCTTGATACTTAATTTAGTTTTGTTTTCGTTTGTTTGCTTTGTTTTGTTGTTTTGGTACCAGGAGCCAATCTCAGGACCTGGTGCTTGCCAGGCAGGTTCTTGTGCCACTGAGCTGTATCCCTGGCCCTGTCTTGATATTTAACAGGAGGAACATTATTTGAGTCATTGCAAGTTTCACACAAATTATTTGGTTAAAAAAAACAAAGCATTTAGGTTTTTAAAAATCTCCTTCGCAAACCAGTTTCTAAGATTGGTAGGTTTAATTCATGGGAAAAAATTCCTTACATATAATTGAAAAACTGGCTGAAGATAAAAGAATCCAGCCTGAGTAAGATAGGTAGTTTGTCACACATCAGTAACGAGGAAGCTGAGCAGACAATACACAAGATATCGGCCAACCAGAGGTCATGACCAACCAGGCATGCTCCAACTTTGAGTAGCAGGAGAAATGGCCCCATCAGCCCTGGCTAGCAGGCGCAAAGGAAGGGAGCTAGCCAGGAGCCTAAAGTGCAGCCCCTGGAAGCAAGGGTTGTCATGGGAGCCTGGGCATGGGGGAGAAAGGGAAACAGTCCCTGTGACGAAGGCAAGGTAAAGCACTAGAGTCGGTAACAACAGCGAGCTGTTACAGAAGCCACTATAAATACTACTGCCTCCCTCCAGGGAAGAGTTCAGGTGGACTAGCTCAGCTACGCTTACAGGGCTTTTTTTTTTGAGAAAGGGGCCTCACTGTGTTGCTCAGCTGACCTCCATTTTGCGACCTTCCCACACCATGCTTAGCAGTTCCAGCTCATTCTTAAGCAAAAAAGATCAAGATATAGTGCAATACATAAAGTAGAATAACTTTTTCCTCTCTCTCTTTTTTCTGTTTCTGTCTCTCTCACTCTCGCTCGCTCTCTCTCCGGAATGAGGATTGAATCCAGACCTCACATGTGCTAGGCAAGGGCTCTAGTACTGATACCACTAACCCTTTTAATATTTTACTTTGAGGCACAGTCTCACTAAGTTGCCCAGCCTAGCCTTGAATTTGCAGGCTTGCACCATCATACATGGCTATTTTTGTTTTTAAAATTCTAAAAAATGGAGCCTGGGGAGCAGTTCAGTGTTGGAGTACTTGCCCAGCATGCACCAGGCCTGGGTTCTGTCACCGGCATTGTCCCCCTGCTGCCGCCCACCCCGTCAGAACACCACGAAATGGCGCGTATTTCCCAAGGGCACACACCAAGGTCCATCTGTGCATGCACATTGAAAATGGGAGTTATAACATGGAAACAAAATCAGAGGCTGTAACATGGGAATCAGACGTCATTACCTGTTTTTGGCAGATACTCAAAGGCAGACAGAAGAGTGGGGAAAAGAAGATCTATCGTAAGAAAGAGAGGTGGCTTCATGTACGCTATAATTGGAAGTTGTTGGTATGGGAAGCTAGATGAGGGCCAATTAGAAGTAAGGGATCTCATACAGTTGGTTTGGGTTTCTCTGGCTAGTCCTGAGTTGGAAGCTGACAGTCACTGACCAAGCTCTGACATCTCTAGACCAGCTGCTTCAGAGCTTGTGGTTTGGCTGCAGAAGTTTTGTGCTAGGGTTCTGTTGACATACATGGTCTGCTCATTGTCCACTTATATATTTATGTTCCCAATACACCCCAAAGTGATGTAAGTGGCTACCATTTGTGAGGGAGGAAGCTGTATGGTCAACAAAGACAAAATTAGATGTAACTTTTAAATTTTTTTTACATGTATAATTTTGTAAAATTTTGAAGCAAAATGGCAGGAGAGTGGTAGTTATCATTTATAATCCTCACAATACTTCAAGATAGGTCATATTCCTATTTTGCACTTGAAGCAACTGAGACACTAAGAAACTAACCTAGCCAAGGGCACACAGTTGATGAACAGCAGACAATTTAAGCGTGGGTGTATGTATCATATCGCATCCTAACTGCTACTTTTGCTCATGCTGCTACTCTTTACAGAAGCACAGGTATGGTTAACACTAAAACAGAGAATAGCCAGGTGCACTGCTTACAAAGGCTAGCAGAGGACACAGAGTTAGGACAGTATTAACATCTATCTATTGGTATGACATTAGTATCAGAAATGGCTGCAGCCAGCTGGCCTGCAAGTTGGTGAGACCCATCTAAAAATAAAAGTAAAAAGAGGGTTGGGGTGTAGCTCAGTGTGAAAGCCCTGGGCTAAATCTCCAGTATAACAGGTGTGTGCGGGTGGGGGTGGGGCCGCAGCCCTTTGTAAATTAACTTATCTGAAGTTATTGCAGTCCTGCCTGAAGTCCTTCAAGTGGGATCTTCTGAACTTCCAGAGGGAGCTTTAGCTTTTGAAATGATGGCAGTTAAAATATTGTTATAAAGTACAGTAGCATGGAACTCCTATGTATCTTTCAGAAAATTCCTTTCAGAGCAACAAATCTATTGCTTGTATTACTAATGAAATGGGGTTTGACAAATTCTTATCTAGGAGGTGCCGCAGAATCCACTTCCTGCACTGGGCTACTATGTAAATCACTGAAGTAATATTAAGGGCAGAGAAATAGCAAAAGTAATTACAAGTATTAATCTGCTTTCTCTTGTGAATTTGAAAGTTACCTAATGTAAAAACTGCTTTAACAAATTTACATGTCACCACAATCTGTGGTTCCAATTAATGATTCAAGAAAGTTTCAATACTGGTTTGCACTTCTTAAGCCAGATATAAGTATAAAACTTTTCTAAGTTAACTTAGAAAGATTATCTCTAAATAAAATTTAAAAAGGGTTGGAGTTAGGACACTTACCTAGCATGTGTGAAGACCTGGTTTCAGTCCCTACTGCCTACAGAAGAAAACGGAAAGGAAAAGAAAGTAAAAATAAAGGGGAAAAAAAAGAACTGCTATAGCTTAAGATGGTTAAAATGAAAATAATTTTATGATGCAGTTGTTCAATCTGTTTGCTAGGCTACTGTCCTTTGGGAAATCATTTTCCCCTATGGTATGAGGGCCTGGTGATGCTAACTCTGCTCCTACCCCCTCAACACTAGTCTAAGTGGCATGCACAAACCCTTGAAATGATCAGTTCAGGCACAGACATACGATTTGGGCACAGCCTGATGAAGACCTGAGAAGTTGCTGCAAACAAATGGGAGGGAAACCCTCTTCCATGACTGTAAGCTGAAAGAGTAATATCATGAATGGCTAGTGAGGCTTCTTGGTGTTTTGTTTTTGTTTGTCTGCAGAGAGGAAATGTTCACCCAAAGAAAAGTAATGCTAACATACCAATAGAAACAGGGTGGCCATGACAGTTTTCTCTTTTAGTCCTAGCTACTCATCACACAGAGGCAGGAGGATCACTTTAGGCTACAAATTCAAGGCTAGCCTAGGGCAACATAGTAAGACCCTTCTCAAGGTAAAAAACAAACAACAAAAAATAAAGAGAAATAAAATCTAGAGTTAGAGAAAAAGACAATTTTTATTTAATAGTATTTACTCTATGTGTCAGTTAAAAGTAGAAAACTGGTATTGAGCTACTGGGTCCCTCATTACAGTTTCTGTTAGGTGCTTCGTGTGTGTGTGTGTGTGTGTGTTTGTTGTTGATCTTGATTTTTTTTAGTACTGGGCATTCTAGGGACTGCTTATCTACATCTCCAACTCTTTAAAATTACGAGTCAGGTCTTGCTAAGTTGCCTAGACTAGCCTTGAACTTGCCATTCTCCTGCCTCAGCCTGCAGAGTAGCTAGAATTACAGGTGTGCATCAACATACCCAGTGAGTTTCTGTTGTGTTTTGTGTGTGTGTGTGTGTGTGTGTGTGTGTGTGTGTGTGTGTGTTTGAGACAGGATCTCACTGTGCAGTTCAGGCTGGCCTTGAGCTCACTGTATAGCCCAGGCTGGCCTCAAACTTGCAATGATCCTCCTGCCTCAGCCTCCCAAGTGCTGGAATTACAGGCAATACACCACCGTGCCTGGCTCTGTTAGATGTTTTATAAAACCAGCATAAACTATTTCATGCCAGTTTGAGTTGTTTCTGTTACTCACAACCAAAAGTGTCCTGACTAATGTAATCAGGATTAAACATTTTCTTAATATCAGAACTAATTTTTGAAATCATGGAACAGCTTGCTTTCCCTTCCTGTCTTCTAAATTATGGTTTGTGTGAATTATAGCATAAAAGAAAAATGAATGGCATTTCACGTGTAACCATCACTTTACCCATGAAATACAACTTTAATAGCAACTCAGACTGGCTTGCATTGTCTACCAATCACTACTCTGTCTGTACTTACGAATGCTAACTGTCCTGACTTTTTGGGTAATCAGTTCCTTACAGTTCCTTATAGCTTTACCACTTAATGGTGCATGCCTAGACACAAGAAAGTTTTTGCCAGCTTTTGAATTTCATATGATGAGAATTATGTGTATATATGTAACATTTGTTTCCTTATAGTATGATATTAGTGATTTACTCATGTTCTTGCATACAGCTACAGTTCGTTCTTTTTTTTTCCTGTAAAATATTCTACTCTATCAGTGACTGTTGCCAGACATGGAACTTTCCCAGCTTTTGGCTATTATGAATAATACTGGTGTGGCCATGCTTCTACATAACTACTGGTGCACATGTGCAAGCGTTTCTGCTGAGTACACCTGGCAATAGAATAACAATTCTGGTCAATTTAATAAATACTGCCAACCTGTTTCCCTAACTGGTCATAAAGATGTATTTTGTCTAGCAATAGAAAAAACATTCTTTTGCTGTGCATCATCAAGACTGTCCAGATGTGTGTGTAGGTTTTCCTTTTGGTTTTAATCCAAATTAACATAGTTATTAGTGACATAAAAGTATCTTTTTGTTTATTGTTCGTGCATGTACCTGTTTCGTGAAGTGCCTGCCAAATCTTTTGCCTCTTTTCCTGTTGTTTGTTCATTTCCATATTGAGCTGTAGGGACTTTTTTTGTGTATATGGATATAAACTTTTTATTACATGTATTTCAAAATATATTCTCCCAGTTTGTCCTGATTTTTCTAATGAAATATTTTATGACTGTGAGTTCTAAATTTTAATGTGTAATAATTCTTTTCCTATTCAAGAATCCACTCCTTACCATGAGTTCGTAAAATTGTTTTTCTGTTTAGTTTGTTTTGAAACAGGATCTCACTATGCAGTTCAGGATAGCTTGCATTCACTATGTAGCTCAGGCTGACCTTGAACTTGCATCAATCTTCCTGCCTCAGCCTCCTGAGCACTAGGATTACAGACACGTACCGCAATGGCTGGCAAAATTCTTCTCCTTTGTTATGTTTTGGAAGGTTTGCTATGACTCTCACATTTAAATCTAACATCCAACTGAGATGATGTTTGTGTGTAACGTGAGACAAGTAATACTTATTTTCCATGTGGAAATCCCATTGCAAAGTACCATAGAAGGAGAAGACCTTCTTTCTTCACTATATTACAACAGTATGCTTTCTGTAGATCAAGTGCACACATACAAATGGGTTTCAAGTCTATTTTGTGTGAAAATGTTAGTCTTCATCACAATGGCGTTAGGTCAAGGTATCTATTCAAACAAGTCCTTCCATCATATTCTTCACATGTATATTTATTCTTAACCTTTTGCATTTCCATATGTATTTTAGAATCAGTTTGTCTTTTGTTCCATTTCCCATCCCTCTTAGGCTTCCCCTAAAAAAACAATTGATTGGTATTTTTATTGGAATTATATTGAATTAATCAATATGAATTTTTATAATATTTGTCTTCCAATCTATGGACATGATATATCAGTATTTCTTTTAAGCCTCCTAAATGAAATTTTGTAGTTTTCTGCATGGAAAGTTTAAACAACTTTAAGTAGATCTATCCCATGATGTTTTAAAATGGTACCACTTAAAAATTATCTTCCTGATTTTTGCCAATATCTAGAAATTCAACTGACTTTTGCATATCAATCTCGTATCCAAAAATTATAAAGTCACTTGGGTTTTCTACAAATCACAATCACATTAATGAGCTGGAGATGTGGCTCAATGGTAGACTGCTTGCCTACTATGCCAAGGCCCTGAGTTCAATCTCTTGTACCACACATACACAAAGGCATTTTGTATAAATACAGGTTTTTAAATTACTTATTTCAAGTTCTTTTTTGTTTCTATTTTACTACATTATTAAGGACTTCTAACACAATGTTGAATAAAAGTGACAGTCATCCCTCTTCCTATTATAAAAGGGAGCCTGTAATGTTTAAGTATAATGCTTGCTATGGGTTATTTTTATAGATGTTTTATGTGTAAGAAGTTCCTTCTACTTGTAATTTATGGCGTTTTAACCACAAACGTTGAACATCTTTTGTGCAACCATTGATACTATTACACAATTATTTTCCTTTATCCTGTTAATGTGATGTTATAGGGATTATTATTATTTCTTTTATTTATTTTTGAACTTTATACATTTTTGTGGTGCTGGCATCAAACCCATGGGCCTTGTACATGCTAGGTTTTTAATTCATGAAATAAACTCATTATGTATATACTTTGTGTTAATATTTACATTTATGATATCCTATGAATAAGCACAATTTTAGGTCAAAATCAATGAATAAATTTATGTATTAGCTATGTGTAACATTAACTTTTAATTTATTTTCTGGTTGGGTTTCCTTATTAAGATTACGCTGGTCTCCAAACAAATTGGGTAATGTTCTTTTTCTTCTGTGAAAGAGCCTGCATAACATTGAAGTATTACATCTTTATATGGATCTTGGCCCTGGATTTTCCAGTCAGGGAGTGTAGCATCTACATATGTCCATTAGGTCAAGTTTGCAAATCCTATTCAAATCTGCTCTTGCTGATTGTACACACACACATACACTTAAAATCTGCTTGTTCTGCTACTAAGAGTTGTGATGAAATCTATTATGACTTAGATTTGTTTGATTCTTGTAGTTACACTGTTTCATGTGTTACATATTTTGACATTATACATATTAGATACCGTCCGGGATCGGAGGACTGTACCTCCAAAAGCCTGTTGCTTTTTTGACATACTGAGGAAATCTGATGAAAAGGAAAGGATCTCTGTAGTTCCTTTATCTCCATTAAAGCCAGAAGACAGAAGGGCATAAAACTTTCTTCAGTCACCACCTGAAATCCCTATCTCCAAAAAGAATGATTATTCACAATCCCTCAAAATTGTTTACACACCTCTCTTCTTTCCCAGCCTATAGAAAAAGCTATGTTAAATTTGGAGTAATGCTGGGCAAGAGGGGTACTCACAGTTCTGTGATCCTCTGACTCTTCTGGTACATCAATAAACTTGTGTGCCTTTTCTGCTATTTAATCTTTGTCAGTTTATTCCAGTGAAATTCCAGAGGGTATAAAAGAAAGTTTTCTTTACCCCCTTACAGAACAAATATTCACATTTTCATGGTGGAGTAACACTTTTTTTTCTGGTGCTGAGGATTGAACTCAGGGGCTTTTTAGCTACATCTCTAGCTCTTTATTTCTTGTTTTGAGACAGGTCTTGCTAAGTTTCCCAAGCTGTCTCAAACATGCAGTCTTCCTGGGACATCTTGAGTACCTGGGATTCCTGTTGTGCACTAGCATGCCCAGACTGATGAACACTTTTATTATTATGAAGCATGTCCATTTTATTTCTATAAATGTTTGTCTCCCTCAAGTTTACTTTATCTGCTATTTATCTAATGACCTTATCATCCCTTTGGTTAGTATAAGATTTTTTATATCTTTTTACATTTTTTTGCATCCTCATAGTTTAAGTATCATGCTTATAGGCTGGGGGTAAAACTCAATGGTAGAGCATGGGTTAAGGACGCACTAGGTTTTGGGTTCAATACTCAGCACTCTATAAATACATACATATCTAAATACACTTCTGAGTAGTTCAATATTGATTTTGTTGTCTAGTGAAGTTTATTTCTTTCATATTTAATGTAATTACTGATATACTTGTGTTTAAATTTACCATTTTAGGAAGTCCTTTCTATTTATCTTTACTTTCTTGTTTTCTTTTCAACTAGAATTTGTATTGCCTTTTGCCCTATGAATTATCGTGCAAGTTATATATACTTTTACAGTTCTTTTAATAGTCTTCTTTTTAACTTATCAGAGCCTATTGTTATTTAGCAGATTCATTTTCTTCCCAGATAAGTCAAGGTCCTTAGAAAACTCCTTCCTGACTTGTATGTCATTTTCCTCAGGTATTTTAATTCTCACTGTAAACTCAAAATATTATTACTCATACTACTGCAGATTGAACTCAGGACCTGGTGCCTGCTGGGCAAGCCGCATCTCCAGTTCTTTATTAAAATTCTGAGATAAAGTTTTACTGTGTTGCCCCGGCTTGGCTGGAATTTTTCATCCGCCTGCCTCAGCACTCGAGGTCGCTGAGAATACAGGTATGCGACACCACATCCGCACACTACTAACACTGTCAGTACATTTGCTCCCCATACTTAGTTGCACTGTTCTTACTTCCTATGTGTTTGACCTTATAGCTGAGACTAGTTTATATTGTAGAAGGGACTTTCTGGTATTTCCCTTAGCTGTTTTGATAGTGATGAATTCTCTCAACTTGTTTCTGAAAGTACCATTTTAAAAGGGTATTTCCATTGGGGATGTAACTGCTTTTTTGTAGAGTATAATCTGATATAGTATGTCTGATAACTCCAATATGTAAGGCTACTCTACTACCTGCTTGCAGTATTCATTATAATATATATTACATATATGTGATATATAAGGGGTGAACAAGATATGGTGAACATTTAAATTTTAAAAATTTAGAGGACTTCCGGGAAGATGGCCACCGGGTAGGCAGCAGAGAGAGAACCTCCCAGAGGATTACCACCCAGACAATGGAATATAGCAATATGAAGACAGAAAGAGAAGTGTGTACCCTGAACCCAAGAAGAATCTGAAATGGAAACTGAAGCCCTAGGAAAGACCAAGCAAAACCTCTCCTGGAGGAAAGGATCGGAGGGCCGCCGCGGCACAGTCGCAGGGATAAGTGACGGAGAAAGAAGAAGCCACTGCTTCAAACACACGCTTGGCCCAAGCCCTCGTTCCAGCGATTGCAGCTGCGGCTTCGGAGACCCACGCTCATGGAAGCCTCCCGACTCGGCCAGGGGAGAGCAGAGTTCCAAGAGCTGGTCCAGGTCTGGAGAGGAGAGGGCGCAGCCAGGAAAAGAGGCAATCGTGGTTGGGAACTGTTGTCAAATCCAGTGTAAGGATGAGAGGTTGCAACAGCCACTGAAGCGGAGTCCCCACCCTGCAGCAAGCTTCCTAATCAGCACCTGGAGGCAAGGTGGAGCCAGAGCAGCCAGTACACATCCTACCACACCCAGCTCTATGCCTGCCTCGAGGCTGTGGCCTCCTGCCTCTCCACTCTGTGGGCAGCTACCAGTGGGGAGCGGTGGGGTGCATCGGCAGCGACATCAGAGCCACAGCAACTCCCAGGGATCCAGCCAAGGAACAAACGGGAACTGGAGCACAACAGCAAGAGAGAGCTGCAAATGGAGATGGATCACACGGCCCCACGCCCTTCTCACTCCAACATTAAGCAGGAAGTATGAACTGAGTTACTGGGCATCGGCTCTCACCCTGAACACCCTCCGTGAGCACCTTGAGCCTCGGCGGCCTGCGCAATCACCACCTGTTCCTGACAGCAATGGGACGAGTCCACGGGCTTCAGGACTCACCCCAAACTACCAATACGAGCAACAAGAGTGTCTCCATACTGCTTGCATATATGAACCTTGTATGAACCCATGGCGACCGGGTAGGCAGCGGAGAGAGAACCTCCCGGAGGAATGCCACTCAGACATAGCAATATAGCAACATGTGAAGGACAGAAAGGAAAGAGGTGGATATCCTGAACTCGAGAAGGATCTGAAATGGGAACTGAGACCCTCGGAAAGTCTAAGCAGAACCTCCTCTGGAGGAGGGGATCGCAGATCTGCCATGGCGCAGTCAAGGGAGACGAGAGTGAGAGGGAGGAGGTCACAGCTCCAAGCACACCCTTGGACCACGCCCTGGTTTTGGCATTCGCAGCTTCAGCTTCGGAGACCCATTGCCCAGCTGCAAGGGGTGGGGAACGGTAATGCTGGAGATCAGGAGGAGGTGGGAGGAGAAGAAAGGGCCTCTGGCATCAAGGCAACGGGATAGAGCCAAAAGGGTCACAGAGGGTGCCCCAATGGGGGTGCGTGCCCCACGGCTGCTCCGCTGAGGGCCCCGCGGCTGATGGCTGATCCGCAGTGGGCCCTGCGCGCTCGGCTGCCCCGCGGTTGGCCCCACAGCTGCCCCGCGGTGGGCCCCGTGGCTGCTCCACTGAGGGCCCAGCTCCGGGCACCTCATGGACTGGACCCGCCCCCACCCATAGCAGGACGACAGGGTGGAGCCGGGCGGTCCGCTGTGAGCATATGTGCTTTCCCACCTCCGATCATGGCAGTTTGTATACACCCATGTATGTTATAGTATAGTCTGAGGCAGCTATATCTCTTCCCAAGGCGAGAGCCCAAGGATATAGATAAACCCAGGAATACAGTTATTATCACAGGGAAGATGACTGATTGAGTGGTAGGGCAACGGAGATGAGGGAGGAGAAAAATTGAATGATCAAATGGGCCATCATCTGTGTAACTGAGTAACAAAGGTGAAGGTAACATTATGTAGGACAGCGTCCAGGGCTAATTCCCTTCTATGTTCTCTATAATTCTGTATTTCCTCAGTCGTTTTTGTATTAACAGAAGTGAAGGTAACTTTATATTATACAGCATCCAGTGCAAATTCCCTATCTTCTCTATAATTTGGTATTTCCTTTAATGTTTTTGTGTTAACTAATGTGAAGATAACTATGTAATACAGCATCCAGTGCTAATTCCCTACTATATTCTGTATAACTTTGTATTTTCTATATTGTTTATGGCTTTTCTGGTTCGTATGTCTCCATTCTTTTGTCTTTAAAATAAAATTAAATAAATTTTAAAAATTTAGACAATAGAGACAGTCACTAATCACTCTAAAAATACTAGCGTTGACTACACTTTTCACATCATGTTGCTACTTCCTAAAGATGTTCTACAAGTCTTCTGTGTCTTTGTGAAGTGATCAAAAATATGGTGAATGCCGCTGCCCCGTGTTATCCAACAGAAAGGCAGGCTCCTAAAACATGAGTGTGTTCTCATACACCTTATTTAGTAGATCTGGTCCTGTGCAATGCTTGGATCCTCCCCAAAGTCAAAATGACCATGAAAGGTAAATGCTGTTTCTTTTTGGGTTTTTTTGTTTTTTTGAGATACAGTCTCCTTATATATTTCAGGCTGGCCTTAAACTATGTAGCCCAGAGTGACCCTGAACTCATGGCAACCCTCCTGTCTCAGTCCCCCCTAGTGCTGGGATTACAGGTGTGCTTCGCCACACCGAACAGAAAGGTAAGTATTTTGAATTCATTGAGGACATCCAGGCAGCCCTGACAGCACAACTAAAGACACTCACGAACGAGGACTCCAGAGCTGCTTCAGGAGGTAACAAGCACAATGCAGTAAGTGTATATGAAACAAGTGAAAAGTATTTTGAGAATGGCAATTGGGGGGGTTCCAGGAATCGAACCTGGCCTTGTGCTTTCCAGGCAGGCACTGTGCCACTGAGCTATATCCCTGGCCCAACAATGTATTTTTAATTACACTAAATTTTAAAAATTTAAACATTAACCATATGTGTATCTGTTGTATTGCATCCTTATGCAAAATTACTGTAGAAATGATTTGAGGCATAGGAAGGTGTTATACTCCTCAAGAATGGTTTAGGAATAGTTAACTCAAGTCCCTGAGAGTACTAGAAATGCAGGGTCACTTCAAGAGTCAGTCACAGACAATAAAATGATTTAAAGCTGAATAGCAGTCTTTAAAAATACCTGTCTCCTCCAAGTTCTCCTTTTACTAGGGTGTGACCCTTAGGGTCCCAACATATACAGAAAAATAGTTCATCATGACTCCTGATGGGCCGGTCCTAGATTGTAAGGGTCTAAGTGCTTACTCCAGGCTTGAACTCCTGGGCTTGGCACTTCTGTTCCCTGAGGAAGAGCTGCTCCAACTGGCACACCATTTCCCCAGTTCTCCACCTTCCCCAGGTCCTGGCCTTGTAAGTTTTCAGTTAACTTTGAGATGTCCTTACATTTTTTTGTTTGTTCTTAAACAGCTTTTAAAGTTGTTAAAAATCATCCTCAAAAGGAAGATTAAAATAATCTAGCACATCAATACTAAGTATATAACCAATATAGACCTAAGGCTTATTTCTGTTTGAGACATTATGTTCTCACAAACCTTAGGAAGAATCTCATGGATAAAAATATGACTTTTTCTGGGGAATATATTATAAATTTTTAGATTAACCCTCTCTTAAAACTTGATAAGTTTTTACTATAAGCAATATATTCTAGAAGAAATATTAACAAAAGCTGTCTGTAGCCTGTTAGTGTCAAATAAATCAGACTTACTTCAAGGATCATCTATTTCCAAGAGTGATAGTGAGGGTAAACTTTTTCTAGAAAACTACTTAGGAAGATTCGTTTCTTTTTATTACATAACCCTGATACTCATATTCTATTTCCAAGAAGATGTGCAGTAACGTAAGTTTAATTTCATTACAGTCATGAGAAAAGAAAAGCATGCTTGACAAGCGAGATGTCACCATTGTGAGAGAAGTTTTGAGAACCTGCTAAAGAAGCACACTACTGCAGTCCCTTGGTCCCATGCTCTGCAGGAGAGGCCAGCCATGTGTAAGTCTACAGACCAGACCCCGCTTAAAGACTGGGTTTCTCTGGCCTGCAAATTAAGAATTGTCTTTACATTTTTCAAAGGCTGCAAAAAATAAATAACATAAAATTAAATACATGTGACAAAGACCATGTATTAACTAGCCCTTTACAGAAAAATTAGAGGACCTCTGCTCTCTGTCATATAGCCAGTGAATGTTCTGAGATATACTTTCAAGCTAACAGGTGGCCTACTAGAGTTTCACTGAAGACAGAAGACTCCAGGTGAGAAACAAAGGATTTTATCACTGCTGTAGAGTCTTCTGTAGCAGTTGCTTATATCCCATTTCCTATAGGGCAATATGTAGAAAGCCAAGGTGACACTTGCCTGCACAGTAGTTGTTACAAGAGAGGAACCCTGAGCTCAGAGAACCTGAATCTTTTATAATGGGTAGGAAACACACCAGCTCTTGTTCCACAGGGAGACGTCAATCTTATAGGACCATATGCTATAGAAACATTCAAGAAAAGACAACCTAGACCAATGATGGCAAACCTTTTAAAGCTCTCGATACAAAAAACCTGCTGTGGCATGCATGCCATAGGTTCATCACCACTGACCTAGACTACACATTAGTTAATACCTGCTTGTAAGACATGCAGAAACACAGAAGACTGGTGAAAATGGTCTCTGATAATATAAATTTGTACCTGTAAATACTACCTTCAAAACGTTATAAAAACTCTTTATCATTCCAAAAGCTAATCTAAACCCAGAAAGCATTATGTTCGGTATTCTCCTAGAGAGGAAAAAACAGTTACAGTTAACATTAAGAGTTCTAAGGCCTGGCTACATTCTTAACACTTTACAAATCTATTATTCAACTATTTTAAAAGTCTCACATTCAGAAAAATTTATCATGCAAATGTCTAGTCAAATGATAACCTATTTTGTATCAATGTCGTCAGTAACTTGCTGACTTCTATTTTTTCTTTAGTGGAGGCATGGTGTTATACCATGCTCTACTCAATCTTAATACCACAATCCAAATGGTTGTTTTATAGTTACCCTACAATGTTGTAAGAACATAGTTTAGAGAAGAAATTTAAATACTTTAAGAATAGTTTTGATTTAATAAGTATTATAGTTGCTGTTTGATTTCTACAAGTATAACATGCTAAGCAGTTTTTTTTATAATACTAGTGTTTTGCTGTTGATAACAATTAAGAGTTTAAAATATTTTGTAAGAAAAAGTTTTCCAAGGCTACAAACAAAATTTTGTTACGCTGCTTTTATCAAAAAAACAATAAACTGTAAAATCAGGACTCTGAGAAAATCCAGATCATCTTTTAATGTCAGGTACGGGAGAGTTAGCAGAGTTCCCTCAGTATAACTTGCAGCCTTAGCCCTAGAACCCACAAATATGAGATCCACTGAACTAGACTGGTGCTATCACATACACTGGAGTGGAGAAACTAGGAAAGCAAGGTTACCCTGGGAACAAGATAGAATTTTATGCCATGCCACAAACTAAGTATGGTATGGTGGCTTTAAGTTCCTAGCTTATGAACAAAAGCTGCAGATAAGGTTTGATGATACACTAGCTAATTTTACTTAGCAATTTTTAAATAACATTACAACATATAAGAAGAAGATACATTTAAAAATCTTGCTTTGTTCAGTCTTTTATTCTCATTTTGGTCAAGTTATTTTAGCTGAAAAACAAGTATGAGCTAGAGTCACATGGCCTATTTTTACATATTCAAACACTAACTCATCTAGATATCCTTAGCGTTTTGATAAAATCACATTTGAACTATTCTTTTTTTTTTCCAGTACTGGGAATTGAACTTGGCCAGGCAGGTGCTGTGCCACTAAATCCTCAGTCCCAAATTTGAACTATTCTATAAAAATGTCTACTATAGGCTCTAGCACAAATGTACTATGTAAAAAAAAAAAAAAAGTCCAGATCAATCAGTTTCGTTTCATTTATTGCAAGCCAGTATTTAGCCATGGACAAATGGGTATAAAGCAGTGGTGGCAAACCTATGGCACACATGCCACAGCCAGTTGTTTGTTTTTATGGAAAGCTCTAAAAGGTTCACCACCACTGTTATATGATTTCTTCCAGCCTTTGATAGTTTTTCAGGTAAAATGGAGCAATAATTTGAAGACAAGTTGAAGAGAAAGGATTGTTGTCTTAGATAACAATCCCTATATATAATAATGCTCTTTATTAAAAAAATTTCCCACCCTACTGACTTTTAGTTTGCTTGAAGGAGGAAAGAAATGGAAGTTATTTAAATGTATATATTTTTGTTTCAACAACTCAGACTCATCCCTCCACCAGTCCATAATGGTTCCCTCCAGTAATGCTCTTACAAACTTTAAAAAAAGGGAAGGTTGAGCCATTTGTGACCTAAATGCTGTTATTATAAATCTATAAAACAAATGGTAACACGTGAGATAGGCTTCTAAAGTTATCTACAATCTAAAAATTACGAAGAATATCAAAACTTATGCACAAAAGTTATAAACCAAGTATAAAAATTAACCACAAATGGGAAAAATAAGAGAAAAAGTTTCTTTTATTTGCAAGTTTTACAAATAACTAATGGAAAAAAATGCAACAATACATACAATAGAAGAATAGGCAAAGGACATTAATAGGCAGTTTCCTAAATAAAGAAAAGTAGATAGAATCATATTCAACTTCACTCAAATAAATGTAAACAGTCTAAAAATATTCAGATAATACACAATATCAACAAACAGCAGTTATTAGAAATGTAAACTGAAATAACTTTTGGAAGGCAAGTTCGTATTACCTATGAAAATTTCTAGTGCATGCACTGTTAACCATAATTCTGTAGCTAGAAGTTTACCCAATGAATTACTCTGAATCATTAATTCTGTAACTAAGACTCTGTCTCAAAAATTTTAAAATACTATAAGCAGTACATATTTACATATTGGTAATGACAAAAATGTGAAAGTGATATAAATACCCATCAATTTTAGTCTGCCTGGTAAATATATTATTTTATATAAAATCAACCCACTATTGTCTAGCACTGAAAACAACCATACATGATGGCAGAAGGAAAAATATTTTGGGTTGTGATGCATTTATGTATGTGAATAAATCATACATAAGTTTTTATATATGTAAGAACCAAACAAAAGAAACTGTTGACTCAGTAGCCAAAGCAAAATTTTGGAAGAGGAATTAGTAGAGACTTTTTCATTTTATAACTTTGTCTAATTTAAATTTTACCATAAATATTTGTACACACAAAATATACATATATATGCTGAGAATTGATCCTAAGGCTTCTACCACTGAGCTACACTTTCAGCCTTATAACATTTATTTTTAAAAAATAATGCTTTCTGTGATACTGTCAAATAATATGAAACCACACTGACAATTGTTCATATGCCCTAATCATTCCATAAGATATACGATATGGAATTCACATGATCCACTGAGGTACCTTTCAAAACAATGACTGTCAAAATATGTTTCTGTCCTATCTTTCTAGATGTTATTTTAAAATTAATGTAAAAATAAGTTCCAATATCATAGTATAAGTAGTTTGTTTTCCTCTCTCAAGAAACTATTAGCAAATACTTGAACACATAGTAAAGAATCCTAAAACTAACATTAAGCTTGATCAAACCACTTAGGAGAACAATGTGTCATTATCCATGGAAGGTAAACACATACATACCCTAAGAACCAGCAATACCTTCCTAAATACATAGCCTATTAAAAACATACTGACCATGGCACTTGTACAAATATATTACCAGTAACAGCACTCACAGTAGCAGAAACAAAAGTTAAATCTGGGGTTGGGGGAGCTGACAGTGTAATTCAGTGGTATAGTAGAAGGCCCTGGGTTTGATCCTCAGTACTACAAACAAATAAATAAAAGCCTGAAAACCAGCAAATACATCAATAATAAAATGGTTACATTAATTTAGGTACATGTATCTATATATAAGGTAGTTATACATCGTGAAAATATAGGCACAACAGATATACAGTATGAATCATTGTATAAACATATACTAAAGAGCCACAAAAGAAACACGCATTATGAATCCATTTATATTATATTCAGCATAAACAGTAAAATCAAGATGATAACTACCAGAATCTCCCCTGGAGTGGGAGAAAAATGTGGTAGGGCACACTTGGAGGATTTGGCAGCCTGGCAATGTTGTATTTCAAGACCTAACTATTGACTTACACAGGTGTTTGCTTCATAATTTTCATCAAAATGTATGTGTTTGTTCTAAAGGCTTCTTCGTAAATACATTATGTACCATAATACAAAACAAAACAGGGAAGGCGATAAGGTGATGTACCTCAGTGCTGGAGCACATACCTGCCTCAGGTTTGACCCATAGTGTCACAAAAAGAAAAATGAATTAAAAAACAAAACAAAACAAGAAAATAGATCACACAAATATGAAACTCCTATGCCATTCTGTATTAAAGTGGTAATTCACACAGACTAACATTCTACAATTAAAAGGGATATACTAAGTTTCAAAGAACCATTCTTACAGTTACATAATGAATTCTAAGGTTTGAGTATTTATAATCTAAAAATAAAGTACAGGGCGGCTCAATATGGAACTGTGTCCAAATCATCATGATTAAACATCAGTACCAGTCTCAGGAACAGATTTTATATAGAAGATGGAATTTCTAATTAGTTTTCATTGTCAGATCTTTCATATTTATTCCTAAGTTATGTCATTCCTTTTCAAAGATACTACAGTTCATAATAAATTTTCATAAATGTACTTAAATAATCATTTTAATATATCCTATCATCATTACTGACACATGCCTAATCTGTACAGAAAGAGTTTTTTAAAAAGTACAGGAATTGTGTCAAGAGTCTTAAAACCATGTACTTGGGAGGAAAAAAAGCCTCCTCTAAATTCATGCTTCTTATCCAAACATGAGAAAGAGGAGTTTAGAACTGTTAAACTACAAACACACACACACACACACACACACACACACACACACACCATTTTGTAAAGGGAAGATGCTTATGAAATATTAACTATGAGTTAATTTTCACTTAACATTTGTAGGTAAATTTTGAGTTCTGTGTTCAACATAATTACCATTTTAATTCTAGCATTAAAATGTTTTAGTGGCTTCATGATTTACATATATTACAAATATCCTATTTATGCGTTCTACTAGTTTGTCTTCAAATACAAGGAAAAACCTTTAAAAAAATGTTTTATAACCATTAAAACACAGATTTCTGTCCACAGGCAGGACTTATCATGCAGGAATTCTGCAACTCTTTGGATTTTGGCTGCCCACATGACAGCCAGGTAAAAAACCTTTATTTCTTGTCTGAGGCCCTTGGTTGTTCAATCTCCAGCACTGTACCTCCTATCCCCCCAAACAGTTGATCTTCCCACCTCCTATATGACACAGAGCCAAATGTCTAACTTTTGACCTACAAGATAAAGCATATGTGTACTGTGCATACATGCATGTACGTGTGTGTGTAATAAGGGAACGGACTGTCTTCCATTCTGCAGTCCCTCCTCCTTCCTGACTGTGAGGCCTCCGTTCATGTGGAAAGGAGGAATCCTCCTGGTGAGAACGGTGAGAACGGAGAGCTGCTCGGCTTCCAACAGGCCATTTCTAGGTGGCCATCTCTGTGAACTGTATGTGCCTACCTTATTCAACAAGCATCGAAATTTCAGGATACCAAAGCAAAAATAATTACCTAAAAAGTAGAGAATAAAAATAAAACCTTAAAATATGTACATATTGATTTTTAGTCACACAATCTTGTGAAAATAAAGATTCCTTTAAACATTATATCAATAAAGTTAGGAAATTACCAAGATTTTCTAAATAGATGAAAGCCAACAGTATGAAAAAAAAACTATAATGCAACTGACAAACTAAAGAAAGCCAAGTAAGTTTAAAATTTATGTCTGTAACACACATAATGTCCTTAAAATGGGAAGTAGAAGACACCAGAAAAAATGGTAAAAAACCATTGTGTGAATACTGATTCTTCGTAGTAGGCCACAGACACCAACTCTGTTTAATTAAAAGAAGGAAAAACCAGAAGGAAAAACAGATGCGGAAAGAACAGCAGCAGCACTGGAGGGGCCTGCCGGCAGAGACAGCTGTGCGGTACTCTCCGAGTGCTGCCACGGGGAGCGGACTGCACTGGGCCGTGATGTGAGGTTTCCAGGGCAGCGCTCTGTGGATGTGCAAGGAAGGAAAGGAAATAAGGAAGACAGGTTAGGGCAGAGGGAGACGCAGATCCACAGCAAGGGTGAAGCTTCAGCTTCAGCTGCTCCTACAAGGTGCTCTTTGCTGCGATGGCCCTTTAGAGTGTGCAACACAGAGAGAAGGGCCTTTGATTTACCTGTACCCAGTCAGTCACTGGCTCACCTGGTCACAGTCTGGATGGAACAGGCAAGGTCTTCTAACACTGTGCTTCTCAAACTGCACACAGAGGAAATTCTCCATCCCACCAAAAAGAAAAGAAAACAAAAAGTATTTGTTCTGTTCTTACCGAAACAAGAATAGAAACAGACATCCAGGATATAGCAAATGATCACTGTGGACATCAATGGGCAATCATATATATATATAGATAGATAGATATAGATATAGATAGATAGATAAATAGAGGCTTGCTATGTTTCCCTAGTTGGCGTCAAACTCCTGGGCTCAAGCAGTCGTTCTGCCTTTTAAGTAGCTGGGACCCCAGGTGTATACCACTAAGCCCAGCTGATAAATTTTTTAAACTTATAAGAACAGACACTACACTTGATCTAAACCAAAAGGCCGTGATAATAATACATTTTTTAAAGTATAGCTTCATCTCCACAAGTCAGAGATCTGAAGATGAAACCATCTTTTGCTGAGGAGACTGACAAAGACTACGGAGGAGGACCATACTCAGAATTTGTAAGGAAATAAAGGCCTCAAATACACGGCCAGTAGAAGGATGAACTGATACAACTTTCCTGAAAGTCCATTTCACAACGTACGCCAAGTTGTACAATAGATATATGCTGCAATTTTACTTCTAGGACTTTGTCCTAAGGAACAATCAATTAAGAAGAAATACAGCTGGAAGTAGTGTTGCAGGACTGGAGTCCCAGCAGGCAGGAGGCTAACGTAGAAAGAGCCTAAGAGCTTAGACTAATCTGGGCAACACAGTGAGATCTCCTATCACAAAAACCAAGACAGAATGGAGGGAGGGAAGGCAAAGATAGTCAATGGTATTATCTATAAAAAAGGAAGCATGGTAGCACATGCCTATAATCCCAGAACTCAGGAGGCTGAGGCAGGAGGATTGCCAAAGTTTGAGGCCAGCCCGGGCTACATAGTGAGTTCAAGGCCAGCTTCAACTACATACTGAGACCCTGTATCAAGAAAAAAATAAATGAATAAAAAAGAAAGCAAATAAAACAAGTGATAGATTGAGTAAATCAGGCTAAATCTAAATGGTACACTATAAGGAAAGCATTAGAAAACATGCAGTTGGGGGCTGTAGTTCAGAGGCAGGCACTAGCCTACCATGCTTGAGATCTTCATTTCAATCCTAAGTACCACCAAAAGAAAGAGAAAAAAAGACAAATCATTAAGTTGAAAGATACTCAGTTTATGGAAAGATATTCATGTTATTAGTTTTAAAACTCACAAAAATATAGTAAGTCATTTTGTAATACCAAAACCAAAAGGTAAATATTACTTTGAGATGACAGCATTGTATCACTTTTTTTCTATTTAGAAAAACATTACAAATACCTATTTGACCTCCTATAAAATTCTTGACATGTATTCTACAATTTTATGCTCGCAAAGACTGGCTACAACAGAGGTGGACTTTTAATGAAAGTTGTGTTTTGCACTGCAGATTTAAGTCCAGGGAGTGTGGAGCTACATCCACAGCACGTGCTTGCTTGCCCTTTCTTCTTTTTCTCCCTCCCTCCCTCCCTCCCTTCCTTCCTTCCTTCCTTGAAATAATCTTGCTAAATTGCCCAGACTATTCTCCAGTTTTCAATCCTCCTGCCTTACCTACCCTAGTAGCTGGGATTACAAACCTGTGCCATTATGTTAATTAAAAACATCAGACTAATAAGAGGGCCTGACACTCAGGGACATATTATATGGTGACCCTATTGTTTTTTGTCTATTTTGAGTGTTTTGGTCTTTTCGGGGTGTGTATGTTTGTGTTTGTGTGTGCACACGCATGCCAGGATAGATTCCTGGGCTTCAGGGCCTTATAAATTTAGGCAAGTCATCTACCACTGACCTACATTCCCAAGTCCACTACTCCAGTTTTAAGTAAAAACAATTACTTGAACTCTAAAAAAATCTGTCTTTACCTTTATAATCATTTGCTGTTTACACTATAATGTTGAACCTAATAGTTTTGGCCCACATTAAAAGACAATTAAAATTACTTGGAAAACACCCAGAAGAAAGTAATAAAAATAATTATGTGCTTAGAAACTCGGTTCTATAATGATATGTAATAGGAAATCATTTAGAAAATAAAACTGAAAATTACCTAACATTTTATGGGCTACCATACTCACTGATGAATAGGAAAAAGAGCAAAAATTTTGAATTATTGTAGTAATAATTTAGGTTGACCAGTAGGAAGGGGTCTTCTTAAATAAATACCAGAGTTGACTATCACATATCCAGTGCTATGGCTTAAAAAATTGTAAATATTAGAATGTGTCACAAAAGAAAAAAAATCCTCACCTTAAATACAAAAGCATCTAAAGAGGAATAATCATTCATTCATTATTCTTCAAATAGGAGCCTGCTACATAACCATATAAGATCTCTTCCAGGGCTGTGGGTGTGGCTCTTGCCCAGAGGCCCTGGGTTCTGTCTCCACCACAAGAAAGCAGCAGAGGGAGGGGGAGGAGAGAGGAGGGGAGGGAGACAGAGACAGAGACAGTATTTAGGGTTTTTGGAATTTTGGGCATCTTTATGAAATTATAAAATTACAAAATTATCTCAATTATACATAATGCTTTTTGAAAGTAAAAAATGGGTTACTAATTAAGAAATATAATAGATGCTAAAATTAGACATTTTTTATTAATAGTAAAGGATAGGTATGCAATTTAGTTAAGGGGTGTATTACATTATTTGTCTCCACAGTGTGGGAGGAGCTAAGTAAACTAATCAAGGTGCACATGCGTGTTTACAGTTTACAAGTGTCAGTGTCTGAGTTACACATCTTTCGTGTTTTGTTTTCCTGGAAGTATACTGCAAATGCTTCTCCAGACATTGGTATCCTCAAAGCCTTATGCCATCATAGGTGGGGCTTTTGAACAGTGATTAGATTATGAGGCATTGTTTCCAACTTGCTGTTAGGCAGCAGGCCGGGTTGGAAAAGGTGGTCACTGTGGGCATGACCCAGGTAGTTGTACTTCCCTTCCTGGCTCCTCACTTGACTCTTCTTCTCCACAGTGAGCACCTCTCCTCTGCCCTACCCGAGCATGTCTTCCCTCAGAGCCAGCCGATCACAGACTGAAACATCTACAAACAGCCAAAATAAAACTCTCCTTTAAATTGCAGGTCTTTAACTGAGCAACAAATGTGAAGATAACATTGTGTAACACAGCATCCTGCGCTGAGATTTGGTGAGAAACTGAGATTAAGGGGGGTGGACTAATTAATCTAGTAGAAAATATTTCAAGACAGCCTATGACATGGAACTACAAGGGGCTTTTAGCCAACTATGTACTGAAAATCAAGAGTACAAATCCCATTTAAATAAAAGTTTTCAGTTTGGGCAGAAAAAAAGTACAAAAGATGGAGCAGAGAAGAGCTTGTTTGCCAAAAAGATTAGTATTAAAAAAGAAGCAGAGCACTCTGGATCAGAAGGATAGGAAAAATAGCTTAAGGGCATGTCAGATATCACCAAGGCCCTACCCTTTGCTGGCTCAAAATTGCAAAAGTGACTTTGCTTTGAGAAGAAAGCCCCAGGGCACTGTGCTCAGTAATTCTAGCCTAGGGAAATCTATTCCCTGGGAATCAGTTCACAGTGCTCAGCCATCCAGGCACTCAGAAACCTCTGCATCCATGATACAAGAGAGCCTGGCTACTACTCAAGCTGGCCGTAGGCCCTCACCTCACCCATGTGGTGCTCATTTTATAGCATTCTGAGTCGGAGCAGTGCCCCAGAGAGGACAGCGTGTGAAGCTGTGAGAGTAAAGCTAACAGTGCTGCGGAGAGCCCAGAAAGCTGAAGACAGAAACAAGGAATGTCTGAGGAAACCTGAGGGCGGTGAGCAAAGGCAGCCTAGGAGAGAAGCCATAGGAGCGACAACCACCAGCGGTGCTGTAGAAGCAGGGCCTCTCAAGCTCTTTGGAGTTCACAAGTTGCCACAGGTTGTCCTGGGTGCTGCTTTGCAGCTACAGGATTTGGTATTTGTCCTGTTGAATTTTGGTCTTACTTTGGCCTCACTGACTTGTATGTCAGCAACGTTTAACTTTTTTGATATTTATAGGAGCTCACAGCTAAGAGTTTGCCTTCTCAGAGGAGACTTTTTTTTGTCTTTTTGAGACAGCGTCTCACTGTGCAGTTCAGACTGGCCTTGAGCTCACTTTGTAGCCCGGCTGGCCTCAAACTCATAACAATTTTAATGCCTCCCCCTCCTGAATGCTGGGATTACAGGCGTGCGCCACCACGCCTGGCTCGGAGGAGACTTCAGACTTGTACTTTTCAGTGCTGCTGAACGTGTTAAACCTGTGGCAACTCTTAGAGATGTACTAAATGCAGCTTGCAGAGAAAGATGTACACAGGTGTTTTGGGGATCGGGTGGAATTTACATCTAATGTCTGCCCAAATGGGATCATGGGTGCGGCTTCTGGACAGTGACTGGATGATGGCGCATTGTAGCTGACTTGTTATTAGGAGGTAGGGCCTGGTTAGAAAAGGCAGTCCATGGGGCCGGTGACGTAGCTCAGCGCAAAAGTGCTTCCCTCGCAAGCCTGAGGTCCTGAGCTCATTTTCCAGTACCAAAAAAAAAAGAAAAGGCAAGCCACTGTGGCATGACTCAGGTGGTTATGTTTCCCTCCCTGCCCTTTCCTTTAACTGTGTTTCCTGCCCACCGTGCGCATGCTCCTCTGCCCTCCCCTGTGCCATGCTGTCCTGCATCGAAGCCAGCCAACTGCGGACTAAACCCTCTACAAACAGCCAAAGTAAACCTCTCCTCTTTTAAAATGCAGGTGCCAGGTATTTTGTAACAGTGATGAGGAAAAGAATTGAGACAAAGGGGCCCAGTGGTAGGAAAAAAATGGATTTAAGGTAAGTTAAGAATCCTCTTCAGTCTAGAAAGTTGTTCTGTTTCTCAAGTAAGTGGCTATAATGTACTGATACTAACAGCTGTTTAAAAATCTGCAACAGAAAAAAAATGTTTACATGTTACTCTAAAAATCACTTGAATTTCTCTCAAAATTAAGCAAGTTTTTTAATTTAACAACTAACCAGGACACATAATAAAGATAGAACTTAAGTTAGCACTATTTCTTTCCTATTAACAGGTTTAAATACTCATAATGTATACAAATAGTAGGTCTCACCATATATCAGGCACTATTCTAGGAACCTATGGATAATTCACGCAATTCTTATGACTCTACAAAGCAGCTACCATTTTTATCTTCTATTTTACAGATGAGGACACAGAAGTGCAGAACTCACATTAGCCCAAAGTCACATATCTAATAAATCATTAAGCTGAGATTCAAGTCTGGACGGTCTGATGCTGGAGCCCACTAAGTTATTATGTAAGAGTGCTTCATATATTAACATTTGATAACAATTTTGAACTTTGAAATTTGCAAATGTTCACAGTCTGTAGTTAAAGTATAAAAATAACCTACTACAGCATGAAGATGACTTTCTGAAAAAGAGAATTTAAGTTGGAAGATATTCCCTTGACTAGCTTTATACATGCATAGGAAGAAGTTGAGAATGAGAAAAGAAAATCTTTATTTCAAATAGATTTGTCATGAACCAACTTACAATTTGGATAAAGAAAACCAGTTGAATTAGAGAGAAAGGGCTGTCTCCTTTTTGGTCTTTTTGAGACAGGGTCTCACTATGCAGTTCAGGCTGGCCTTGAGCTCACTTTGTAGTCAGGCTGGTCTCAAACTCACAGTGATCCTCTTGTCTCAGCCTCGCAAGTGCTGGGATTACAGGTGTGCACCACCATGCCCAGAGGGACCCTCATTTTTTAAAGGTATAACTTACAAACAAATTTAAAACTGTATAGATGGGTGGGGTGGCTTACCCCAGTAATCCCAGCATTTCGGAGGTCGAGGCAGGAGGATTGTTGTAAATTCAAGGCCAGCCTAGGCTACAAAGTAAGCTCCAGGCCAGCATGAACTGCATAGGGTGACCCTGCCTCAAAAAGACAAAAAAAAAAAACCTGTATAGAAAAAAAGCACAGTAAGGTTTTGATTCATGTTTAATACTATGACTTTTAAAAAGCTTGGTAATAGCTTTAATTAAAGAAGCATATGACTGGGACTTAGGTAAGAAAACAAAATTATGACATTTACATTCCAGAGTAACTTTTTTCTTTTTTCCATGATAGGATAATCACTTTATTTCTCAAGGGAAATACTTAATGCTTAATATGTGTGCTGAGTGCCAGCTAGTAAAGATGTAAAGCCACAAGTAGGTAGGTCAGCACAGCATATGTAACTGAAACTGTTAAACCAACAGCAAAAAATCCAAAACAAAAATAAAAACTACTGATTTTAAAGGTTGTACATGTATTTGTACTTCACATTTTTTTATACTGTACCTATGAGGCACTGTATCGCTACCAAAACTTATGTTTCTTTTCGGATATTTTAGCATTCACGAAATGAATCTGAATACAATCTACAGTACCAAGTTCATATATATATATATATTCTCCCCCCTCTTCAGGCTGGCCTTTGGCAAAGAGAAAGACGAGGAAGTGGGGTCCTGCATCTTGAAACTGGCAGTGAATCTGTTCTTTTTATGATTGGTCTCTCATTTGCCACCAGTAAATCTGATGATCAAACTACTATTAACAGCTGCGGGAGAACTCCTGATACTATTCCCACAAGTTTCCCATGTATATTTTGATTATTTCCCCAGGATTTTTGCATCCACTTCCCTTACTGCTCTACCCCTTTGCTGATATGTGCAGCTACAGTCAGTACATGTCCTGCGCTTGTCTTTGCTCAGTCTCTCAGCCCAGTTTAATAATACAGCTGATCCTACTTCCCAGTCCCTTCCTCTACTTCCCTCTCATGGGCCACTCCTTTCAAACGACCTTTGAAGAACTTTATACATGCCAGAATTACTTTTTCACTCAGTCAAGTTTCTCTTTTCCAAAACAGAGTAAGTCTTTGATTTTCTTCATTGTGGTGCTGTGAGAATTAAGATTATGAAAGAGTTCAGCTTAGCCCACTATCTAGGTTATAAGTCCCTAGGAACGTTGGCTACACAGGGCAATCAAAACACAGTGTGTATTTAAATTTTTAGAGTAAAAAATACTTTGCCACTAATCCCCCTGAAAATATTTCCCCTTTCTTCAAACACACTCATCTTACTTTTCTTACCACTTCCTGATGCAGTTGTGGAAATTCTCTTTCACAGGTGTTCATGAGCTGCGATGAAAAATATGAGTGCTACTGCTGAGTGCCATGCAATGAAAGGCAGGTTCCTGAAAGAGTGCGCCCTCATCTACCTGATCTGACCCCATGCAGCCCATGGCTCTTCTGCAAAGCCAAAATAACCAGGAAAGGTGAAGGTTTTGAATCAGTTCAGAACATTGAGGCAGCCATGACAGGGCAACTAAAAACATTCATGAAAAAGGACTTCAGAAAGCAGTAAGAAAAATGGAGTAAGTGTGTTTGAAGCAAGGGGGATATTCTTGGAGGAATTAATGACAATGTGTCTTTTACTTTAATTTTTCTAAAAAGATAAACATTTATTGTATTTTTTATCACACTTCATTCCATTATCACTATTATCACACGACTAGATGAGTGAAATTCTTTATTCTTCCTTCTCCATCTTTCTGATATAACTGAAGAATAAATGGGAATGTGACCATATGTGATTATGTCTTTCTAGAAACTTATTAATGGAATGATGTGACTTTTAAAATAAAGACAGAGTCACCTCTTACTGTACTTGCTCCTTACTCCCATGCTTTTACCAAATTGACTTTCAGCCCCTTAGGCCACGTTCACCGCTTGAGGGCTTTTGTTCACAGTATTTCCCTTGTTTGAAAACCCTTACAAGTTGCAGTTTAGTCCTACATGTCCTTCAGAATTCTACAGGAGAGCTACTTCTTTCCTGAGTGTGCTCTCTATGTTGTATTCTCATTGGATCATAGTCTTCTCTTAGAACTTCCCAGTGTGTAATTATGAGTGATTACTTACTACCATTATGCATTTGTGTGTTTTCTCCAAAAGACATCTCAGATTGAACTTCTAATACTATTTTTCCCACCCAAACATACTTCTTTCACCTTCTTCTCCATTTCAGAAGATAGTCCAGTTCTTAAAGCCAAAGCCCTTGGCCTCTTTCTTTCACACGCCCAGTACGTTCTGCCTCTCCAGCACTTAACCACTCACCTCTTCCCCTTTTGTCACCACACTGTGGTCAAACCCAAACTACCACTTTCCGGGCTGCTGCAATAGCTTTCAGCATATCTCATTTCTTTGCTCCACCACCTACCGCCTTTCTTATATACAACATGCAGTGACATTCTCCTGTCAATGCAAACATGTATTATTTGCTGATGGAGATATGAAAAATATACAGCTAGGTAATTTTGTCACGGGACTAACACATCCAAGGTGCTTACACAAACCTACATGGTACAGCCTAGTCTACGTGACACTGTCTATTGCTCTGAGGCCACAAACTTGTACAGCATAGTACTACAATGAATACCTTACACGCATCTAAAAAAATTGTTTCTGTGTATCTAAGCAGAAAAAATACAGTGGAAGAACTAGGGGATAGGATTCTTTCAACTTTATGAAGATCTTACGGGACCACCTTCCTGAAACATTGAGACACACAACCTTGTCAGATCAACTCATCCCTCTACTGGAACCCCAACCACTGGCCCTCTCTTATGGACTACCCTGAGTCACTCCAATATTCCTATGCTGACGTTCTACATCCCGCTCCACAACTATCCTGGAGAAAACATCTTTAAGAAAGTGACCTTAAGGTCGAAAGAGTTCATATGGATGGAGCCTTGATCCAAGACCTGGTACTTCATGAAAAATGAAAGAAGAGCCAGAGCTCACTCTAACACACACAGTCACGGAGAAGGTGTCTGCAAGCCAGAGTCCTCACCTGAGCCAAATCATGCCAGCACCCTCATGTAGGACTGTTCAGCTCTCAGAACTGCGAGAAAATAAATGTGTGCTGTCTTAGGCACCTAGTCTACGGCACCCTGGGATCAAAGCTTGAGCTGACAGAGAACTCCACTCCCAGAGTGAAAGGCAAACTACTGAGGTCCAGCAGTCAACGAAATCGTAAATATTCTGTTGTATCATGTCCCACATTCCCAAACTTTTTGAACTAATCACATTTGACCTTCCCATCCCTCAAGCACTTCCAGGCCAAACTGGCCTTCAGGCAATTCTGTGAACACATCTTTGGTCATGTGCTCTTTCGCTGCTTGAAACACTTTCCCCAAGAATCTGCACCATTCACTTCCCCACCCTAAAAGCTCCTCCCCAATGGTGGACCACCCCGAGCTCACACGTGTGACATTCCCTTCCATGAGCACTTTCCACCGGCACATTAGCTGTGTATTTTACCTATTTACTTCCCTATTCCCTCACTGGAATGTGCTTCGTGAAAGGACTGCTGCCTCTTTGGCTGACGGCTATCCACACCCTCAGCGAGTAGCCCACAGTAGGTGCTCAGCGTTAGTTCAGTTGCTAGTGAATTCCAACAGCCACTAAGTAGGTTTGGAGTGGAAAGGCACCGCACGGACCAACTACTGGGGTGATAATTACCCAGGAGAAAACTGCACTGCATTAAAAGACCACCTGACTCTCCTTGCTTCTTTTGATTTTCTGGTACTATTACAGCTTAAGAGGGGCTTTAGCAAGCCTGGCTACGGAAACCAGGAGCTGTTCCTTTCTATCTCCATCTTTAATAAAGTGCTGATGATAAGTTGTCAAGGTCAAATAAGAGCATGGCTGTGACAGTTTCGTTTTGTTTTGGGAAAGCTGTCCTGGTTGCTTTTATTCACAGCATTTTCAATTTTGTAAACTATGATCACGCTCCAATGTTCAGGATAAGTAAAAAGCAAGAAACCGGAGGAATTCACTTACTGTCCAGCACTGTTTTTACTCAGGATCTGGGTTAGAGTGTACCAGTGGCTTCTGGTGCCAATGAGCTGAAAACAATTCCCTTTCCTCACGTTTTGCACTGAACAGGCCCGAGGAGCCTTCCGTTCGCGTCACCGCTGGGGATCCTGTCTCACACACCACCCGGGACTCCCCAGCAGCACTTACCGGGAAGCTCCTCGGCTCACAGTGCTCGGGGTATTAAAGCAAAGGTCCTTTCCCGGCGCCACCACACGCGCGCTCCCATCCCACCGCGACACCACTTTTCAAAGCAGGCGTAGGGCGCGGACACGCCCCCGCGCCGGCCGGGGTCGCCGCGGCCTCCCCACCCGAGTCCCGCCGGCGGCGCGGAGGGGAGCCCGCTCCTCGGGGCCTGGCCGCGGGCGCGGGGCGGGGCGCGCGCTGGCGGCGCCTCCGGAAACGCCCGCGGGCCCACGGGAAAGCGCCCGCCTCGCCCGCGGGACCGCCGGCCGGGTACCACGCGCCTGGGGCGAAGCCGCGCAGTCGCCCTGCAGCATCTCGCGAGATCTCCCAGCCCAACCCAACCACGGCGAGTTCTGAATTAAAAAAAAAAAAAAAGAAAGCGAGGAGAAACCCCCAAACCGCCGCGGCGCGGGCTCAGTCGCGGGAGCATCCATAGCCGGCGCGCGCCGGGCCGCGCCCCACGCCCTGTGCGTCCGCCGCCGGGCCGCGCCGCGGGTGCGGGCAGGGGCTGCGGCGCGGGCTCGCCGCTCCTGGCGGAGGCGGAAGAGCAGTGCTGCGGGATAGCGTCCCGAGGCGGCGCGATCGGCCCGCGCTGCGCGTGGGACCGGGAGCCCGGCGGCCGCGAGTCCACGCCGCGGAGAGGGAGCCCGCGGCGCTGCGGGCCGGGGGCGGGCGGAGGGGCGGAGGCGCGGCCGGCCCCGCCTCCCGCGTGCTGCGGCGCGAGCTCTGCCGGCTCCGCCGAGGCTTTAAACCGCCGGCCCGACCACACCGCGGCACAACGCGCTCGGCTGCTGGAGGCGCTCGGGCCTCGCTGAGTGATCGGGCGGGCGGCGGACAGCGACGCCCTCACCTGGCTGTGCCGCACGGTGTCCCGGCGGCCCGCGACGCCCCTGAGCCTCCGCAGCCCGCCGATCGCGCGGCGATGGAGCCAGGGCCCACGGCGCCCTCCTCCGGCGGCCGGAGGCTGGCCACGGTGGACCTGCCCGGCGCGGCGGTGCCCTCGGCGCCCGAGGATGCTGCGGCTGCGAGCCGGGACGGCGCCGCGGCGGCCGGGGATGGGCTGGGCAGACCCCTGGGGCCCACGCCGAGCCAGAGCCGCTTCCAGGTGGACGTGGTCTCCGAGAACGCCGGGCGGGCCGGGACAGCGGCGGGCGCGGAGGCGGCGGGGAAGGAGACCCCCGCGGGCGGGAAGGCTAGCGGCGAGAGCAGTTCGGCCAAGGCCAGCGAGGAAGCCAAGGGACGCTTCCGCGTGAACTTCGTGGACCCGGCCGCGTCCTCGTCTGCGGAGGACAGCTTGTCGGACGCGGCAGGAGTCGGAGGCGACGGGCCCAACGTGAGCTTCCAGAACGGCGGGGACACTGTGCTGAGCGAGGGCAGCAGCCTGCACTCGGGCGGCGGCGGCAGCGGCAGCGGCAGCGGGCACCACCAGCACTACTACTATGACACGCACACGAACACCTACTACCTGCGCACCTTCGGCCACAACACCATGGACGCCGTGCCCAGGATCGACCACTACCGGCACACGGCCGCGCAGCTGGGCGAGAAGCTGCTCCGGCCCAGCCTGGCCGAGCTCCACGACGAGCTGGAGAAGGTGAGCCCCCACCCCACCCCCGTCCCTCGGCGCGCGCGGACCGCAGGATGTGGCCGCAGACTCCTGGCTGAGGTGGCGGGAGGGCACGCGCGCACAGCTCGCGGGCAGCTCTGGATTCAGCTGTCAAGGGTGGAATTGCAGTGGAATGTAACTTAATCTCTTCAAAGTTTGCAGCGGGTTAGGGTGGTTACGTGATACTGGAGAGGCTGCGTGTAACGGCAGCCTTCATCTAGTTGCCTGCCGTGGGCACTGTCTTTCTCGCCTAAGCTTGACGATCACCTACCTCTCTGAGTCACTGTGTTTGTTTGTGGCCCCAGAGAAGGGATTGTGCTGGAGGTTTAGGTGAGGCCCTCTCTTGGGAGAGGGTGAAGAGCACTTACCATCTGTGTCCTTTTGAGATTATGCTGTAAAGCTTGGGTTCACCCCTTAGGGATCCCATGAAGGAAAATCTTAACAGGATGTGTAGTCTATGAATTGTTAAAGCTCAACTTTTAGCAGTCTTGAATATGCAAAAGATTGTAGAAATCTTAAAGCTTAGGACGTGCTGTCCCTGATAATGGCATAAACCCACAGTTTGCAATGTAAGTTTTTTGCTAGACGGATATGTCAAGCAGGAAAATTGGTATTGGTTTCCCCATGAAGGAGGTCCCGAAAGACCTTGTGGGGTCTTTGCACATGCTGTTACATTACCATTCATGGACAGTAAACCCCCTCCATGTACTCGTTCTGACTTTAGTAATTCTGTTTTGTAATGCCCACAGAAGGCATTTCTTCAGGATTCAAAATCACTATTCTTTTAGGTAAAATTGATGTTTTTGATGATAGATTAATATTTAACTTTTTTGAGTTGGGCTTACTTGAAGTCTGCCTTTACCAGTGTATAATGACCACATTGATGGAATTTTATGAATGTAGAGTTGGAACCACAGTTTGAAATGATCCTACTGTGAGCAAGTTTAAATCTAGTATGTGACATTCTTTGATATGATTACTTAATCTCATTGTCATTTCTTATAGGACCATGCTTGTCCCAATGTTTGATAAATGCTCACACTTTAAGATAATTGCATAGGTTCTAACTCTTACAGCTTATTGGTTGTTTAAAAGCGTTACGTCATTTAGCTTTAGATAGTACTACTCCTGTTGTTCCATAGTGGAGTTCCCTCATATCAGAAGCGAAACAATTTATGAAACAGTTCTTTCATTCATTGTTGCGTACATTCTTTCAGATCTAGGTTTTTCCCCCATCTTTGAAAATTCCAAGTCTTTCTGGACTAAAGTAAATATGGAGCTGATGGTTTCCTTTTCTTTGAGCATTTTTATTTTTAAAAATATTACAAAAAGTTAGCTCAGATTTACTTCACCAAATCCATGTAGTTCCAGCAGTAAGGCAATTTGTATTCACCCATAAATTTTAAAAAGACTTTAAGTTGAAGAATATTATATACTTCAGATGTACATGATGCCTAGCAAAGTTTTTGGGGTTTTTTTTTTTTGTGTGTGGTACTGGGGATTGAACTCAGGACCTTGTGCTTGCCAGGCAGCCACTTATTCCACTGAGCTATCTGCCTAGCTCAAGTTTTTGTTGTTTTAAAATCTATAACAAAACACTTTTAAGATTTTAGATTTACTTTATGTGTGTTTACATTTGTGTTTTTGGCATTTTTTGTTCAACGGAGAGCAACTAAAAAACAGAACGGGTATTGTTACCAAGGGATTGAAGCTAGTCACCCAAGCCCTCCGCTGTAGGTTCTCCAGCTTTTGGGGTTAATCAGGAAGTGTAGTGAAAAAGTGCAGTGTAAGTAAAAGGCCGTAGTCGGCACTTGGGAAATAATGGCTAATATAGTTATTATTGTGCTCTTATGTTGGTCCTTCAGAAATAGAGTTAAACTCTAGGATTTAAATTTAAGAATCTCTTATTTCCTATAATTTTAGATAAATACAGCATGAAAATACTAAATTCAGAGTTTTGTTTATGCAACAGGTAGTGTGTTGAATTTTATCATGCATACTAGCAAGCTGTTCCCTACTGAGCTACTCCCTGGGCCCCTGCACCGTATTCTTCATGGCCACTGTAGGAGTTGACTGGGTTAACTAAAAATCACATATTAAAGGTAACTCTGCTTAGATGGATTAAAGAAATAGCTGTGATGTTAAGGGGGACAGTGTCACTGTACATCTCTGCTGAAGGAGGGCTGGGCAAGGGAAGGATGATAACGTGGGTTGGCTGGATCCCAAAGGAGCTCTCTACCCCGTCTAGATGGACTCCTCCGCCTCCCAGATCTCTACTGTTTCTCACCTTTGGTGAATGTGGTATTTACGATCATTTGTGATAACTATGATATGTGGAATTGGCATGCCATTTAATTTTGTCGTGTACTTTATTTTGGTCACTAAGTGCTTTAATATCCATCATGGATCTAATATTGTGCTAGGAACTATGGAAAAACAAAAGCAAAAGATGAGCACTCTGGAAACCTGTTAGGTGAAAGGACTATATTGTCTTCCACTTTACTTTCCTTCATTGCTGAGCACTGTAACCTTTTCAAAGTATTTTGCCTAGATATTGAGCTGTGGGGGGTAAATATCTTGTTGCATCTTGCTGTATTATCAGCTCTGCTAGCACCAAGACTCAGGCGTTCTCCACTTACTAAGTGTTTGTTGGAGAGAGGGTGTCTTACACGTTGGCCACATGGTCATGGCGCTGAGGGGTGACGGTGATGCAGTATCTTAGTTAATGTTCTCATCGCTGAAACAAAATACCAGACCCCTGAAGTTAGAGGAGGAAAGGTTTTTTTCAGATAAATTTGTAGAGATTTCGGTCTGTAGTCCACTGGCTCAAGGCAGGGCAGTGTGTGAGAGGGGCGTCAGGAGGAGAAATAGTCCATGATGTGGCAGGCAAAAAAGACAAGCGGCCGCAACAAGCCCGCCTTCTTTCTGTCTCTGTAGCCTCTCCAGGCTACACGCCTATTGACTGGCCCCACCCATACCGCAGTGGAGCTTCCATTATCCACACCCTTCATCCCAGTACCACTCCTAATCCACATTCACACATCCCAATCCACTCCCCTTCAAAACCTGCCACTTCTGGACACGTGAGGATTTGGGGGGACATGTGGATACAAGCCGTAACATGCAGTGATTAGCAAAGCAAGTACGATGTCTGCGGAGACACACTAACCAAGTAGTTGGACAGGCACCGTAGTTACATATGTTCTGTAGAAAAGTTTTCTAGCGAGGGTAGAACCTAATTTTAACTGGGTTAAAGTGAAGAGGTTACATGGATGCTTTACAGACGAAAACAGAATTTTTGGTCACCATTGCCTAAAGCCACTTACTCCTCCAGTGTTTCCCACATTTGGTGGCATATCCAACGGAAAGTGCTATGCCAATTTGTGGTGTAGCAAAAAGCTATGGAGGAATTGTGTGGGGGGGAACAGCATGAGCAATTTGGTACAGTCTCTGGTGGTTTGATGGAGAGTGGACTGGCAGGGACAGAACTGGAAGCCGGAAGACTGAAGAAGCTATCGTAGGGGTCTGGGTTAGAGATAACAAGGATTGATGGCAGGATGGATTGGATGCGGCTGAGCTGGTTGTGGGGGTGAGGGAAGCTGAGTCCCAGGTTTTGGACTTGACCAGCCTAGTAGACAGCAGTACTGCTGCCCGATGTGGGAAAAATTGGAGGAGGAATAAATGGATTTAGGAGGTGGTGAGAAAAATTTTGAGTAGTCTGTAAAGTCATTGGAAATGTGGAAGGGAGAAGGCAAATTATATCTGTCTATAGTAGTTTAGAGTCATGGGCAGAACTGTTCAGAGAGAGTGGGTAGGTAAGAGGACAGTAAGCAGGGTAGGGATTGAACCGAAAGAGCAGCTGCAGATTGAGCTGCCAGACTGACGAGAAATGGTCTGGAAATAGTGTCAAGGAAACTGAGAGAAAAGAGTTTTAAGGAAGGCAGAAACTTCAAAGCTGGTGGCTGGGAATTTACTTTTTAAAATCACTCAATTTATTTCCATGCTGCCAGGCGTGGTGGCTTATGCCTGTAATCCCAAATAGGCATTTAATAAAGATTTGCTTGCAGAATGTTATCAGGGTGGGGAAAGCCCATCACTTAACAAGGACCTTGAAACACTATAAACAGTTTAAAACCCCAAAATTAAAGAGTGGGGGTGGACAACAAGAATATATAACCTGAACCACATATGTAGTGTAACACTTTCTAGTAGCCACATTTTTGAAAAGGCACATTTTAAAAAGGGTGTAGCTCAGTGGTAGGGTGCTTGCTAGCACATAAGACCGCCTCAGTCCCATTCCCAGATGAAACTTAAATAAGGCGGTTTTGTTGGCCATTGTATCTGAAACATTTGTTGCAGATGAATGAGCTAATACTATGCCAGTCATGTGCGGCTATTTATTTTAAATTCAAATTGAGACACAATCTTGCTGAGTGGCTAAATGGCCACACTGGGCTCAAACTTGAAATCCTTGCTTAGCCTCCCAGAAGGTGCTGTCACACGCAGCTTGAATCACAGTTTCGGGTGCCTTGTATCCACGTGGGGCTAAGTGACTACCACCCTGGACCGTGCAAACATACCCATCACCACAGATCTGTTAGTGTGTCAGCGGAAGTGATGTCTAAATGAAATTTATCCTTAATTAATTCTTTTCTTTCGCATTTATCACCACTAGTTTAAATACATTAAGTGGTCAAATTTTCTTTTAATGTTGCTTAGACTCTTTGCTCAAATACAGGTATATAGAACTATTATGTGTTTGAATCAGTGGAATTCATCTCTTTCCAAGAACAGATTTGTGTCTTTAATTTGTGTTTTATAAACTATTTCAGTTTTCCAAAACACTCTTAGAAATCTGCATTGACCTTATGTCTTTGGAGTATATGGGATTTAGGAAAGTTTTTGAGTTGCAATCTCTTTTTACAAGGTTGTGCTTTGCTTAAAGGCATATATGCTAGCTAAGATATGGTCAGGTAGGATCTTTTTGAAACCAGATCTCTGTCTCCATATCCTTTTCATCTGGACCAGTGATTCCAACATTTCTAAAACAATCTCTTTGGGATATCTAGAAGCTTTCCTGGTGACTCTTAGCCAGATTTCAAAACTGGTGTCCTAGACTGTATTGAAAGTCTTAAACTTTGATTGTCCCTATAACAGTGGTACATAATTCTTTTCTTGTGCTGAATATCAGCTTTCAGGTACTCTAGCATAGACAAGCAATAGATATCAAAATCTGACTGTAACTCTTAGCTAATTGTACTGAATTAAGTTACTAATTATTAAGCATTTGCCGGGATCTCAAACTCCCCATAGTCTGGGCACAAAGATCTTGCAAACCAGGTTGGTTACAAATAGGCAAACTCAAAAATCAGTAGCAACTTGCTCAAGTCTTGCAGCAGTAAGTGGTTGATAATGGACAGTATTAGGAAAGATGAGATATTAAGAAAAAACATATTTGTTCCTCATTAAGTGGCCTAACTGTTGTCCTGTATAAAGTCAGACATGTAAGTAATAACTGATTCACTGAATCCTGATGAATTCATTTGGGCCTCGATATACCTTTCTTTTGTAGAACTGAATGGTTTCAGGCATAGTTAGACTTTATTTTAGAAATTAAGCTTTATGATAAATAACTAAATTTGCAAGGAAGAGTTTTTCTTTGAAAATTAAAATGTGAATTTGCTAATTTTTTTTGTCACCTTGAATCTCACAATTTTAGTTTAAAATAAAAATGTCAAAAATTGTGTATTTAAGCATTTGCAAAGTTTGCAAAGGATTAAAAGGGGAAATGTAGTCCGTCAAGAATAATAGTAAGGAATAGCCTTGATAATAATGTATTATAAATTTCTTATAAATAAAGTTTGGCTTTTAGGCTTGGAGTAAATACTCTCACCAAGTCCTGAGTTATTTGGCAGATGTGCTGATTAGAAAAAAAGCTGAGATCTAGTAATTAACCCTAAACAACAACATTTATCATATTATATCATATATCAGACAACTTCACTACACTTGTACTTGGAGGCTGTAGTTATTCTGTACTTGGTACATAATTTTAGGAAAGTGTCTGATTTCCAGAAGCATGTGGCTAGAAGGGAAAAATGAATGCTGGCATGGGTGGATGCAGAAAAAAGTAACATCTTGTAGAGACAAAAGATAAAATCATAAAAAGCAAAAGCAGAATTCTCAGAAAATACCATCTGTAACCCATTAGAGTAAATGAAAAGACAGAACCTGAGTGTTGATCATCCAAGCTTCTTCATCTAGAAAAGTAGGGAAGGATCAATGAACTGTATGTTTCAGAAAATTTGTCTCAAATTATCCTAGAATATAAAACTTTAAGAGGCTAAGGATTAACCTTTCTTAAAAATAACACTAAGGGCATTAAAGTACTTGGCTCATTTAAAATATTTATTATTATTTGATTATGCAGAGAAAATAATACGGCAAGTTTATTAGGAAGTAACTTAAAGATCTCAAACACCTAAGGTGATGTCTACATTTTTAAAGTACATCTGTTGTGATTCTGGGGCTAGAACTCAGGGCCTTGCGCATGCGAGTGCTTTCCCACTGAGGTACACCCATCGCTCCTTATGTACGGTGTATACCCAGGGTCTTGTGCACACGAGTGCTTTCCCACTGAGGTACACCTGTAGCTCCTTATGTACGGTGTGCACACAGCGTCTTGTGCGTGCAAGTGCTTTCCCACTGAGGCATACCCATCACTCCTTATGTATGGTGTACACCCAAGGTCTTGTGCATGCAAGTGCTTTCCCACTGAGGAGCAACACCTGTCGCTCCTTAGGTACGGTGTGCAACTGAAATTTTAGGTCATGTTCTTCCCACCTAGCATTAAAGAGCTAATTATTAGTAAGTAAGTAATCAGTTTCCTATGTCACATATACCTGTTTAGATTAATATTTGTATAATTCTTTTAAGTACATGTACCATAATTTGCCCATTTTGTCTTTATAGATTGTTTAACCCATATACATTTACAGTGATGTAGTTTTTCATAACTCCTTCTATTTTCTGTTTTAAAGTTTTTGATTTGTCCAGTTGTCCTTTCCTGCCATCATTTGTGCTGATCAGATATTTTTAGTACTCCATTTTAGTTCTTCTGATGATTTTTTCATTATCTTCCTGCATTATTATTTTTCTTTTAATGCTTACTGTACTGAGTATTGAATTTCTTCAGCTAAAAATATGGGAAACTTGAGCCTGGTGTGGTGCACGCCTATAACCCCAGCACTGAGGAGGCTGAGGCAGGAAGATCTCTGTGTTTGAGGCCAGCCTGGGCTACACAGTAAGTTCAAGGCCAGCCTGAACTACAGTAGATATAGAGAGAGCCTCCTTCATAAAACAAAACAAATACATAGGGGTCTTAACAGGGAATCCCTTCCTTTAGTGCCCTTCTCAGGTGTATGAATAGGAAACAGAATAGCACATTGTCGTAGTTTTGCTTTCACTAGTCCTCTGGTTTATAAAAAAAGACAGAGACGGGGTGGGGGGGATGTATATAATTTCTACTGTTTCTCATTTCTTAGATCTGTGTTTCTGTCTGATCCTTCTTGTACTCTTCTTGTAAGGGCGGTTAGCTACAAACAGAGTCCCACTGTGTTTACCTCAACATGTCTGTATTTCACCTTATGTTTGAAGGATAGTTTTGCTACTTAGGTAACTAAGTTTTCTTCTTTTCACTCTTCAGTTCCAGTGTCTTCTGGCCTCCTTTGTTTTTAGTAAAAAACTAGTCAGCTCTAGATGGTGTGTCATTTCTTTCTTACTGTTTCAAGGTTCTGTCCTTTGCTTTCTGCACTTGTGTCTGGGGGCCTCTTTTGTGCGTCCCTTTAGGTTTATCAAGATGTTAATGCTTTTCACTACCTCCGTCCTCCACTGTGTTCACTCTACTGTTGAATCCATGTAGTGAATTTTTCATTTCAGATATTGTGATCTTCTTTAAAAATGTTTTCTAATCTAGAACTTCAAATTTTTAAAATACAGCTTCCATTTTTCTTTGACACACCTTCTCTGTTATTCGTTGGTAATCATATTTGACTTTCACACATATGTATTTCAGTTATCCTGAAATCCTTGTCTCCTAAATCCAATGACTGGACCCAATTGCAGTTAATTTTTAATGACTGTTTTTCTTTTCTCAGTACAAGTTACATTTTCTAGTTTATTTACATGTCTTGTAAGTTTTTGGGGTGGAAACTGGTTATGTAAATAATACATCGAGGTGACCTTGAGTTGTCTCTTTAAAACAGTTCTTTTTAGCTTTACCTATTTGTTTTACCTATTTTTTTTAAGAAGGCGACCTTACCTAGGTGTAAACTGTAAACTGCGTCCCCCCATACAAGCTGATATTTCTGTTCTGTTCTGTTTTTCAGCTGCTGTGTTAGTCTGGCCTTGGGTGTGAGGTGTCTTCCCCGCATCTGTGAGTCTTAACCAGCTGAGATTTGGGGACAAGTCTTGCTGTCATCCCAGTGTTTCTGAGAATTCCCATGTAATTTCTAGTTCCTTTCCTGGCTGTGGACTCTGTGTTGATAGTGGTAACAGGGCCGTGTCCGACACATGCAGGTTGGGGAGGTGCTCAGTAGCGCACTCACAGTCTCACCACGCGTAGGTGTTGTGTTTTCCCTCCTGCCCCCCCCCCCCCCCCCCCCCCCCCCGTTTGCTTTGGTCCTTCTCATGCATATGTAGATGAACTGTCACCTGAGATTGAAATCTTGGTCATTCCACTTGACAGTTGTGTGACCTTCAGAAAAAAGAGTCGCCACCTCTGACTCTCAGTTCCTTTACTGAAAGTGGGAAAGATAACATTGTTAGTAAAAAGTGCCGTCTATTCCTGTAAGAAGTATATGTAATAATGAGTGCACGCCATTTCTCAGGTACATACTAAATGTAGTTTTTGCTATCAGATGCTTTTCCATGCATGTAGCTTTTTGTGGTCACATGGTTTTCCATGCATATGGTTTGCCCATTTCCAAAGCTGCTGGTCATGCACTTCTCTGTAGCTTTCTCAAACTTTTGATTCTTATTTTTAAAATAAAACAACTTGAAATATAGGTGACATCATTATAGTAACAATACTGGAAGGTATAAGCTTTGTGGTAATTTGGGTTAAAATGTTTCAAGCTTGTAATTTGACATTAACAAATTGTATGAGATTAAGCATAAGTTATTTTTAATGTGCTCTTGTAAGTCAGTTCTGGTTAGTGAAGAACTTGATGGGCTAGAGGTAAAGGGCTGAATTCTTTGACTGCAATCAGCAGTTCTGATTTGGTTCATTGTAAAGTCACATGGTTACAACATCCACTTTTATGTGTGGTACTTGAGTTTTGAGCTTTGCATTAATTCCACTGGATATTAATAGAGCATTGTTAACCAGAACAGATTGGATTCCTAAAACAATACTTTGTTTTGAAAGAGTAGTCTGTATGGGGGGGCATGACACTGAATACACCAATCACCGACAGCGCGGATAGGAAATGTTGGTAGCTTTGGGATGATATAATTGGCTGGTACTTGATAAAAAAGAAATGTTTAAACAATTGTTAAGCTACTCACCACTGTGGCATCTAAATTTGCAAATGTATGCACCTAGTTTTAGTTGCTAAATCAGCTGTGTTTCAGGATATTAATTTAACACTTTGGTTTACAAACAATATGAGAAATTCTGGGTAGTCTTAATAATATTTAGCTCAAAAGTTTTTAAGGATGTAAGTAACTTCTTTGCTGAACTTTAACATTTTTGTTCTATACTTAACTACTTACAAAGCAGCAAGTTTTTGTACACTAAAAGTACCAGCAAGAAAGCTTTCTACTCTTTTGCCATTATCTGAGATTTAATTTTCCTTCCCTAATACTGGGCCCAGAAGTTTTCTCAGAGTTACAATCTGGCATTATCAGAGGCAGTCCTGTAAAGTGCATGCCATTTGCCATAGGGAGATAAGGCAGGGAGGAATTTGCCATTTATGAAGTAAACTTTCAATGCCAGAAAAGTTATAAAGTATTTCTAGTAGTGTGATACGGGTCTGTAAAGCCACAATTCTTTGCACTAAACCCTATGACAGTGATAGTGAACCTTTCAGAACTTTCAGTTGATATAAAGAGCGTGCTGTGGTATGCATGCCACAGGTTCTCCACCATTGTTGTATGACTTTGTAATGGTGTGATTAATTCCTTATCAATGCCATGCAAAAAGTGATATTGTATCTGCATGTGAAAGATCAGTATTTCTGTCCTACTCTTAAGTAATTTAAAACTGCCAATATTGAATTATAAGAAGCTATGTACTAATTCTAAAGTGATTATCATTTATTGTATTTACTTTTTATATACTTATTGAATACCTTTTTAATTTAGAATGTGACAGTTGCTTATAGTAATAGCTAACGTTTTTTGAACTCTTGATCTGTTAATGTCAGGCAGTGTGCTAAATTTTTAAGATGTTTTCTGTCTTTTACAAATCTTTTTATTGTGGAATATAAAAAGAATATAAAGGATAAATGTGTAGCCCAAGATATCATGTGGAAACCTGTGTGATCACCCAGATCAAGAAATAGACTATTGCTGTCACCCCAGAAGTCTTTATGTACTAGTTTCTAATTTCCTCATGAAATAGTCACTGCCCTGGCTTAATGGTGATCACTTTTTGGATGTTAGTCTTGATTTTTTAAAAATAGTTTTTCTCACTTTTATGAATTCCTGAAGACTAGTAGTGTTGTTTTTCCTGCTTTAAAACTTTGTGCAAGCATATAGTATATTTTTGTGGTTTTTTTTCCTCTGTCATATGAGGGTCTTGCTGTATTGCCAAGGATGGTCTAAGTCCTCAAAGGCTCGGTGATTTCTTGCCTCAGCTTCCTGAGTAGCTATGACTAAAGATGCTTACCAAGAAGAAAACAATCTGTTATCTTATTCACACATAGTTTTTGCCATGTATTTACACTGTATCACTATTTGTCTTCTATTGTATGAATATGCTATAGCTTCTTTATTCTGCGGGTACAGTGTTTTACTTTGTTTCTGATTTGAATTTAAACATAGTATGAATATTTTTATACAAGTATTGTATGTGTTTGTGAACAGAACCAGTAGAATTACTGGGTTAAGGCTGTGTATCTTTTAACTTGATAACAATATTTTCCTAAGACAGTTTACCAGTGATGCTTCCATCATCAATGTAGGAGTTTTTGTATTCCTTACAGTCCTCATACTTTCTCACTTTGTCTTCCCAAACAATCGGCTAGATAATATTAGCCTTCATTTAGAGATGTAGCAACTGAGGGTCAGAAGAGTTCATCACATCGCTAGTGAATAGTAGAGGTGAGATTTGAACCAAGATGTGGGGGCTAACATTTCATTTCATTCTATTTCAGGGTATTATTTAGAGAATGGAGATTGTCCATTTAAGTTCATTGTATTTGTTATATCTTTGATGAAAATGACAAGAAAGGTCTGTGCTATTTCAGACTTTCCATTTCAGTGCATATTATGTTGGAGGAGTTGGGGTGAGTGTACAGATGACAGAGAACCAGGTGCTGTCCCCGAAACAGGATGGCTAGAGTGCGGCGTGCGCCCTGGAGGGAAGGGGTGCGCCAGTAAGAAGCTGTGTGCGGGGTGCTGTAGGAGGGAGACTTACAACACTGAGGTGTGGAGCAGTGGTGGCCAGCCTACGGCAGGCATGTTTGTTAGAACTGAAAGCTCTGAAAGTTCCCCGACACTCCCTAAAGGGTAAAGAACCAGGTATTTTCAAAGCACATTACAAGCAGAGAAAATAGCAAGTCAAAAGTGCCTCAGGAGAATTTAGCTGAAAGTCAATATTTCTGGGAAAAAGGAAAATTATATCAAATTAAATGTTTAGAACTCTCAGTAATGTTCTAGCTTAAAGGACAGGAATTTGAGGAGGTATAAAAATTTTCAGGAAAAATTAATAGAAATAGGAAAGTGGTGTGTGGTTGGAAAAACACAGGAATTTCACTTCCGTAGCAATTACGCTGATGTTTATCTTTGCTTTCATCGTATTTACTCTTTACTATTTATGATAACAAAACAGTGATGACAAATCCAAAAACCTGTGTGTGGATAGTTTTACTTTTCAAGCCTTCTTGCAAAGGCATGGGTGTACAGTTGCGCCAGGGGTCCTGAGGTTGCAATAGAATAGTGTGTAGTCAAGGAAGAAAGAAGGTAATGTGACCAAGCGCTGGTTAAACATAAGGCAATGCTAGCTTGAGCAGCTAATAAGGATCAGGGGAAAAAACAGTACAGCACATAGAGATGGACCGCTTGGCCTTTTTTCTTAACCTGCCTTCTGTATCGCAGCAGCTCCAAGGAAACTTCGAAAGTGAAATAATAACACATAAAACTACATCATGCTTTAAACCTTTTGTATGTTTTCCTAGATGGGTAGGCCAGACGCTAGCAATTGTTTTTCTGCCTAGGTGTTACAGTGTAACCATTAGTGTGAGTAGGACAAAAGGTTTTACAGACACTGTGTGTGGTGGTCCTGGTGTGTTTAAAAAACACTGAGTGAAACATCTCCTGGGTACCATCCAGCAGAGAACGTTTTCCTGTCCTTTTTATGAGAGCTGCCTGGCTTTTATAGATTTTAAAACAAAGGAATAAGGGCAACATGAAGCAAAATGAAGAGCAGACATAGCTGGAAAATAGCAAGACCATTGTTGCATTGGGTAAATTGCCTATCTTTTGTCCCCTTGCCCAAAAAGATACCAAAAGTAATTTACTTTGACTCGCTGTAATATATGGAATTTTGGCATTTGCAGGATTGTAAGCTGTATCACATTATTAGCTTCATGATTTTAGGCATATTATTCTGTTTCTTCACTTGGAATAATAACAGCCACCTCTCAGACACACCAGTTGAGGGAAATAGTATGTGAAAGCACTCAGGGATATTTCTGACACATGCTAGGCCTTCAGTACATGGTGCCTGTCATTAAAGTAAGTTTACCAGATCATGAGATCTCACAGGCTATGAACTGTTAGTTCATCCCGTAGGTACATACACTGTATTTGATAAAAAAATGTCTTGTTTCTTGCAGGCAGGAAGAAATCACTGTTTCTTTGTGCTGTGCAGTATTATAGAGCATTAAAATGTGATGTATTTCAGAAGAAACAGGCATTGATTTGTTTAGATTCTACACCATGGTTTGCCCCACCCTAAATATGAAAAAACCAAGTCGTTTGCCAATATACAGCTGATGCTTAGCCGGATTTGTCCTAAGGAGTAATGGACCTTACATTTTCCAACTATGTCTATACTTACAGGACATACAGGAAAAACTCAGAAACAGATGAGAATAGAGTGCATTTTACTAGAAAGGCAGCTAGGCCTTTCCATAGGCCTGTCCATTTGTCTTTCCTTTAGCAAAGATGTTGTAAGTTGGGGTAGAATTTAAAACTTGACTCCTGGGAAGGATTATTGTTTTGGTTTTATGTGTAATCTGCTTATTGGACTTGTGACTCTTTTGGTGGTTATAGTTAACCAGAAGTTTTTAATATTTGGATAATATAGACTGCCAGAATGTTTTAAAACTGGATAACCTGAATAGGGTAAACGATTTCATGTCTGAAGATTTCTGTATTTTCTGCTATCCCTGCTACTCAGCACATAGAGCCATTTTCTTAGTCAGCACTGCTAAGTGAGTAAGAACTTCGTAGCGGTGTACCTCCTGTCTCTCCATTCTTCCCTGTTCCTGGTCCTTTTCTGTACTTTCGATTACGTGGTAAGCTTGACTTACCATGTAAGAAGGGGCAGCAGTTGTGATTGGGATTTAGATTTTATTTCCTAGATCAAAATACAAGGAATTCTTTTCAGTATAATTCTTTAGTTTCCTTTTTGCTAGGTAAGGGAATGTTTGGCTCATTTTGTGACATCAGGAAAACAGCACCTAGATGCTGTCCGGTATTGTACCTATAATTTTCCTCTTACTGAAACACATAGGTTGGAATATCCAACTTTCTTCCTTTTCAGCTTTCTTCATCTTTGATAAATAATCTTTGCTGTTTTCCTATTTTTTGTAAATTAATACTTTATATGGCCTGTGTAAGTATAAGAATCGCTTTCCAGAGGTGATGCTCAAAATCAGTTCTGTTCCCCGTAAGTAAATGGGCCTTTACATAAAAGCAGACTGACTTGCATCTGGCCCATAAAAACATGATCAAGATTTCACACTGCATATATCTTACCTGAGATACTCATTGGAGGTACCACAAGGGAAGATTTTGAGTTACAGGAGTTGTTCGGGGTGCTCACTGGTCCTGTCTTAGGCCTCAGCAGGTGCTGCAGGAGAGTGTGGCCTGGGCACTGAGCTCATGTGCAGTCCCAGAGGAACGGGTGCTCTTGCTCTCATAAGGTCAGCAATAGAATGGCCAGTCCACCTAAGAATAAGGTTCGAATTCTTTTGAAATACATAGCAGTAGGTGAGTCACACTCGCACCTTCCAGGTGTGAAATTGGCACTCAAATTTAGATTGTGGTCTTATAATCCAGTTTTATCAGTTTACTATTAAGAGCCAGCAGCTTCAACTGATTTAAATGAATATGTCACTGCAGTGATCTTTATTTAGAGAAACTCAAGACTGCCGCAGAAATGATACTGGTTGGCAGGGATTGGCTCCATTTATATATGAGGAAACTGATTCTCAGAGAGGAGCTGAAACTTGGAGAGTGGATATTGTTGAAAAGTCAGATAGCTCTTTCCATCGATTGGATTGGGCATTCAATTTCAATAGAAGTTGCTTTGCACAATAGAAAACTTAATCTGTAAAATAAAATTTCAGTCCCAACTTGCCTTTCACCTGTGTCTAAGAAAATAGAGAGAAAATAGCCACTCTGAAAGGTGCCTACTGCAAGGCTTGAAGAAATGGGTTAGGCAGTATTTGTTTAATGAATGAGTGAAAAGACGTGATTGTAGTGTATGTCTGGAAACTGCTGTTAGAAATCCAGACTCTTCAAATAATAGAAGTACACCAAAAGTAATTTTAAACTCGTTTAGATGTTAAATACACTTAAGAGATTGGAGCATCTCTCTGTTAAAGGGTGTTGCAATTTAGGCACGCTTAACGTCTCCTTGGAGACAGTATTGTAGCGGCCTAAAGAGACCAACAATGGTGGTTTTACTTTACACCCTGACAAGCCCTTTGTCAATCTACCCTAGAAAAGAATTACATGATCAGAAAACTTTGATGCTACAGGAATCATCATTCCTGGATATTTCCATCCCTGTGTAGCATAGCCAAAAGAGCACTCTTTACATGAAAATAGTGGACTTAGTAATTGAGGTGTCCAAAGAAAAAGCACTGTACCATGTTAATGTAACGTACACTTCACGCATTTAGAACCGAGATACACGTGTGCACAGGTAAAGATCATACTGCAGGCAGTTCTACACCTCATGTTAGAGCTGGCTGAAGCCATATTGTTTTTTTCATTGTTACTTTAAAAAACCTTTATGTTTTATCCTAAAGCTTAATTTATGCCCCCTTTTTTTAGTTGGGTTTGTTATTGGTTGTCCCTTTTTACTGAGTAAATGTTAAGTATTGGGGAAAGATCAACTGCTCGATATTATAATAATTTTTTTTTACTGAAAGGCATTTAAGTGAAAGGCATGTTAATGTTTAGATATTGGAAACTGAAAAAAGATGATGAATTTCTAAGACATATGAATCCAGAGAATCTAGTATTCTCTCTCCATGGTAGCTCCTCCTGTGATCTAGGGCACTGCTCTCTAAACTCTAAACTCTACGTGTTAAAGATTCCACACCTCCCAGTACTCAACTCCAGGGACCAGACTCTCAACACATGAACTTTTGTTGGGGGAGAGAACTGTACCCAAATTAAAATACATTTACATTGTGTAACATTATAAAGGATTAAATCTTGCCATCTTTCTGGCCTTTAATACATTTTGACAGTTATAAGTGTTTGCCGAAATGTTCAGGAATTTAAAAATTAGAAACAAAAAGTAAAGACAGATGTTTTTCTCCTTTTCATTTATAGAAAAGGTCAGTGTTCTTAGCACGTTGATCATTCCCCTTTTCCTATGGTAAGGGTTAGAATAGTGAACATACTGAAACACTCAGTGTTTAGGTAGAGAGCTGAAAGTTAGAGGGGTGGTCCCATCTTGAAACGAACCCCTAAGCGGTAGCTTGACTTGTTGTGTAGGTGTTTAAAGGTGTGGCCGGTGAGATAACCATAGAAAGAACATGCAGCGGGGCCAGGGATGTAGCTCAGTGGCACAAGTGCCTGCCTGGAAGGAACATGCGGCATGAGAGTGGAGGTGAGTCTACAGTGATGGGCCTGGTCTGTCCTAACTGTATTCTGGGTATACTGGAGACACTTCCTCGTAATACTTGGAAGTTATATTTTAAAGTCCTTGATGAAATAACTGCAGTGACAGCTGAAAAACTTGTCTGTTTTAAAATTAACTGAATTAATAGACAAACTTTATTTGAATAATGGCTCTGAATAACTGAAATGATGGATTTAAATTAAGTCATCAATCCTTGCGAGGAATTTTTTTTTTACTATTTGTGATCATCACTGACTTTGAATGGTGAAAGTAAAGCCAAAGTAGGTTGCTCTTGTGATTGAGCCTCACAGACGTCTGGTCGCTTTTTGGAAAACTACTTTACATACTTACAAGTTTAATGGTTCTTCGCTACCATGTTCATACCAGCTTCTAAGCAAAGAGAGAAATAACAATAGGCAGCCTAAAGGCAAAGGGAAGTTTGGAATATCGCATGTATTTTGCTTTGTGGTAACAAAACTTTTTACAGTTCATTTATATTCAGAATTCATTTACGGGCATAAAACGCTGAAATTACTCGGAAAGGTAAATTTGATTGGCTCTCTGTTTTGAAGAATGTTCAAGTGGTAGCTGTAATTTTTCCTGTGCAGTTGAGAATATGGGTAGAGAAGAACCATGAGGCTAGTGTTAGGACCACTGTTACAGATCTGAAACATCTCTTATTTTCCAAGTCATTTCTCTACCCCTTTGTTGTTGTTCTTAAGACTATGTTACTGGTAGGGAAATGTATCATCTGCCCTGAGACTGAACAAAAACTGAGACTAACCAGGAAAGAGAAGATAGCAAACAAAAAGTTAAGAAGTACAGAATTAGACATGCAGCTTTCCCTGGGAAGGAAGCGCTAGCTGTGAAAATGGTTTGTGTCAATCAGTTCGTGTTTGAATCTTAGGGAACTCTCTGAACTGGTTGACTCACAGCTTCTCTAGACTTGGCGCATGATAATTACGGTGCGCTCCAGATATCAACAGAGTGTAACGTTTGAATTTATTAAGATAAGTTTACTGTCCTGGTGAGATTTAAAGAAATCTTAGTAATTAAGATTCCTACTTTATTCTTTCATATTTTACTCATGTAAAATATTCAAAAACATTTCTATATTAAGTAGTTTTTTATTACTAAAATGTAATACTCAAGGCAAGCTACTTGAGAAGAAAAGTTTCCCCGGCTCACAGTTTTGGGTGCTGAAAATACAAACAGTGGGGTGAGGTCTGGCAAGGGGCTCCTCCCGGCTGTGTGACACATGGCAGACTCCGTGGTTGGAGCTTGTGAGGAAGCTCGCATCACATCACCCAGCAGGAGCCCACAGCTCTGGAGAAGTCACTCTGGAGACTAGTATTCTCTTTCCATGGTAGCTCCTCCTGTGATCTAGGGCACTGCTCTCTAGACTCTACGTTTTAAAGATTCCACACCTCCCAGTACTCAATTCCAGGGACCACACTCTCAACAACATGAACTTTTGTTGAGGGAGAGAACTGTACCCAGACCGTACCAATTGATTCTTGGAAATCCAGAGTATTCAATTATGTTTGTTTTTTATTAAGGAATTTTAAATAATTTTTAAACATAATTCACATATCTTTTCCTAACCAGGAACCTTTTGAGGATGGCTTTGCAAATGGGGAAGAAAGTACTCCAACCAGGGATGCTGTGGTGACATACACTGCAGAGAGTAAAGGAGTTGTGAAGTTTGGCTGGATCAAGGGCGTACTGGTATGTATACAGAGACTGACTTTGAGAGTTACAGCATTTTTGTTGATTATAAAACCTGCCTAATAAATTCATCAGTTCTCAAGAGTCCCCCCACCCCATGTTATAGCTGTTTTATCTGAGTACTAGACCCAATTATTAACTTCCTCTTTTGGCTTTGGATACTAAATTCACTAGAGGAGATATGATATGTTTATTAACTGGTCAGATTATCTTTAATTAAACTAAGGAATTTTTTAGGAAAAAACACAGAAAATTTATTACATATCTAAGGAATGAGATTATTAGACATAATAATTAGAAATAGTGAAAGCATTAAAATGTTTCTTGTGCTTACTGTGTTCTGCTACTTCTGTTAGTTGGGGTGAACACATTTACTTATGCACATACACTTACATGTTATGCTGTACTTAGCAATAAAGCCTACCTAAGCCCTTTTGGCAAATTGTTCAAAATAAGAGTTAGATTTGAACATGTTCCCACCAGCTTGAAACACAGGTGGTGCATACATGACTGTCCCATTGGAGGGCTTGTATCACCGGTGGTGCAAACAGGTCTAATCACTTTTATCCGTCTTTTTACTAACAAAATTAATAAAAAGCCACCTGGTGGGACAGTCATGTCAAGCTACCAAACAGCAAGCCCCATCGTGAACATGTTAAAACTATATCTTCTGTAGACTTGCTTGCATTCTTTTTTTGAGACAGGGTCTTACTATGTAATTGAAGCTGACCTTGAACTTATTGTGTAGCCTAGGCTGGCCTCAAAGTCGTGGCACTCCTGCCTCAGCCTCCATAGTGCTGGGCCCCCACACATTCTTTTTTTGGCTGCTTTAGGGTTTATTATTATGTTTGATTTCTCATCTGTGTCTTGGTTTTTTTTTTTCTTCTTAGGTACGTTGTATGTTAAACATCTGGGGTGTGATGCTGTTTATTCGATTGTCATGGATTGTGGGTCAAGCTGGAATTGGTAAGTAAAGTTACATACTTCTTGATTTGAGTATAATGCGTAAGTGTGATAACTGGCTTTCTGAGGTCTCACCTTCATAAAGTCAAGATAGTTGGAGTCATTCTAAGCAGTGTTTTCCTTTGCTTAACCTAGATTATTATTTTAATGATACTTTTTCAGAGTCCTGATTTGATTTTTCAAAAATAGGGTCACAGCTTGGTAAATTATAGTGTACCTTCAAAATACTTAGGCCAGCCTGCTGTCCATAGTGCCAGGTTTGAATAGGAGTGTGAGTGTTCTCAGGCTCTGTTCTTTCTCATTAAAGGTCTGTCGGTTGTTGTGATAGCAATGGCCACTGTTGTGACAACTATTACAGGACTGTCTACTTCCGCAATAGCTACTAACGGATTTGTGAGAGGAGGTAAGTTCATTCCTTCCCCTTCATCGTATTACATATATTGAGACTTCAGTCTTATTTCTCATTTTTAGCTTTAGTAGAAGACATACATGGTCTGTGAAGACAGGGGTGGTTCTACTAAGCACTTTCAGATTACATATTTGAATGTAGAATTTTGAGATTTAAAACACCCAGGGTATTCAGTATGTCTAGTAGTTACAATGGAGCATCTTCCTACTCTGTTTTCTACCGGCGTGTACTTCATTGCTTCCTCCCTCAGCACTGGGATCTCTGACATGAATCCCCGCATTGGACCACTTTGTATGGGTTAACCTTGTCCCCCGTCCCCCGTGAGGGAGTCATCAAACGGCTTATGTGAGTTACCCTGGGACTCTGTGAATCTGTGCTTTCAAGTTCGACTATCATCTGTGCGCACTCTCAGGCCTCTTGCTATCCACAAGATCTGCCTTGGGAGATTTTACACTCCCTAGAGACCACCCAAGAGAACAGCAGAATTGCTTGGGACCCCTGCGAACAAGAGGAAAACAATTCCACCTTCCAGTCCAAAACTCCAGTTCATTTGGAGTGATGAGAAGATCCATGCAGAAAGGACACCATAGCAAATCAGCTGGGAAAACTGTCTACTTGTCCCCTCTGCTAATTATTTGAATATGCTTAATTGACATTAGATGAACATTTCTGCTTTCTCTACATCAGATTTTTGAAGAGGGAGGCAGAGAACAAAGTGGTTTTTAAGTTTTACCATGGTCTTCATCTTTCTTATACACCAGAAGATTCAGCTCACTGTGACCTTGGGAAGCGAATAGCTCATATCAGTATGATTGTGACTATGCTAAGCACACATCACTGTTTATTCAAGTTTTATGTCTATGTTAGTCTGAATTGATCTCTTGGAGCATAAATTACCAGTATGTTCAGCAAACTCAGACAACACTGAGGTGATTCTTTTTGGCTTATGTGCTGGCTACCCAGAGTTTCATTTTTGTGTGACACTGTTGGAGGATAAAAGTGGGAGGAGACCTGGGTGCAGTTGCAGGTGCTTGCAGGGGGTCACCAGATCACCAGAGAATTTTCCTGTATCCTTAGACCTGAGAATTTAGACTGAGCCTCTGGGGTAATGGGGCATAAAGCTATGGGCAGCATGAATTGTGGACTGTTTCCCATTTCAATCTGAATATCCAGAAGCACAGTACACGTTTTCCTGAGTTGTGTCCCTCTCATTTTGTTTCCCTGTACTGGTGATTTTATATGTAGATATATATATATGCACATAGATGGAAATAGATGGAGAGTGCATCCACTTTAGAAATTGTGTCTCGCCTTTTCTGTCTTGGATAGCAGGGGAGATATGAGAAGGCAGAATTCATGAAGATCCGTCCCAAGAAATGTACATGTATTGCAGTTGTGCTTGAGTTTATTCAGAATGGTTGTTCACAAAATCTATATGGAAAAAGAACATTAGGTCATAAAATTTGGAATCTTCTATTATCAGATGTTACACAAAGAAGAACATAAGTACATTTCCTGAAATAATGAAACCTACAGGAGATAAAAGAAGAAGTCTTCTTTTTTGTGTGTGTATGTGTATGTTTTTGAGACAGCGTCTCATTATGTAGTTCAGGCTGGCCTTGATTCACTTTGTAGCCCAGACTGGCCTTGAACACTCAGTGATCCCCCTGTCTCAGCCTTCCAAGTGCTGGGATTGCAGGTGAGCACCACCATGCCTGATTGAAAATCATTAATTTAAAGAAAGGACCAAATATAGAACTTTGCTAGAAGGCATTTTTTCATTAGTTGATGACTTGGACACCTCACTTATCTTTACAAAGGGAAATGAGCTGCAGCATCTGCAGGGAATGTTTCCTAGAGACTTGCAGTGACTCGGAGCCCTTTCTGTGTCCTCTCTGTCTGATTCATGGGTGTGAAGGCCTCTAGCTAGGTTTATCCTTTTAATTAGATTTGATTGGTACATTTTAGATATGTATACAGTCGCATTCATCATAGGGAACTTGTGCCTGTACATGGTACGATCTGTTTCTTTTCCCCACTCCCCTGCCTCCCTCAGTCCCCCTACACACACCAGTTACAGAGCCTGTTTCCGTGTTTCCTTCTTCTGCAAGAGTTACTTTGGTATCAGGAGAAAATGGTATTTCCTACAGTGGAGAAAGTAAAAATATGTATAAAAGTAAGACACATTTTACCCTGAATTCATGATTGAAATTAACAAGTATATAACCTCATGCATTTTACCCTGAAAGTGTATTTTTCTTAGCTCTATCAAATAACACGGGCCTGTGATGAGTGACTAACCCGGTAGCAGCAAGTGCCCCTTGTGCCCTGCTTGGGTTTATTCATTCAAAAGAACCTGGGAACTTTGGAAAAATGGTTGATGCCAGATCTAAGCAGGATCTACCTTCCTAAAGTAAGGAAGGCAATGAAGGCTACCAGGTGTGTCACAAGGACCCAGCAGGCAATTTAAGGAACCTGCTTGCAGAAACTAACACTCGCTGAAGTTTGTATGATTTCAACAGTGGTAATAATAATGTTAATAACCAATCTGGATAAAAATATATGATACACTAAATTCACAATTAAAACGTCAAAAAATCTTCACTTCTCAACTTTGAACAATACTAGGGAACTATTTTATTATGAAAAATGATAAAGAATCTAGTGTTGGGTTAAACATTTCCTTAATAAAAATGTTGCTTACTTGAATTTAAAGTAACCAAGAAATGAGAAATTTGTTCTTTAAGTAAAGGAAGATAGAAATAGAATACACTAGCTTCGTTACTGTTACCATAATAAAAAGTCTGTGAGGTATTGTTTCCCAAAAAATTGTGTCTGAGTCACATGTTTGTGGCTCCAGGTAGCATTTTTTAGAATGTGTAAGGAGAGTGTAATGTTACCCAAGAGGGTGGCAGCACGTTCTAGAGTGAGGCACAGCAAGTTCTGGCCTGGGAATTGCTATGAAATAAGGATTCCATGTTCAGTAAAATTTCAAGGAGCAAAACAGATGGGAGAAAGAATTAAGGTCTAAAACAAACTAAAGTGACTCAGTGTATTGTGTGAATTTTGTTTGCCATGCTTAACCACGGACAGTGTGCCTTGTGGTCTCGAGGGTCCCTGGATGTCCAACTGCCTGACCGCTGAAGACTCAGTTTTGGCAGCCTGCTCTGTAAGGGCTGCGGGGAGGAGAAAGTAGTGGAGGTGCTCCTGCTCACTAGGGTCAGGGTGTCAAAGGGAAAAGAGTGATGCTGTGGGGACAGTAATATCTGGGAGACCCATCTCCTCAACTCTCTAAACTGAAAGTTGATTATTAAGGAAACTCATAAGGAAGTAGTTTATGTATGTATGCATGTGTGTGTATATACATAAGTTTGTATATACACATACATACATAGGAGTATTCACTAATTTATTTAGTGGTACTGAGGATTGAACCTAGGGCCCTACGCTGAGCTACACCTCCAGCCCTTTTTTATTTTGAAGACAGATCTTGCTAAGTTTGTGAGTTGCCCAGACTGGGCTCAAACTTGGAATCCCCTTACCTCCACCTTGAAGAGTGCAGAGATTACAGGGGGATAGCCCCACACCTGGCTTTGTTAATAATTTTGACTTGAAAGAGCCCTCTTTTAAACTTATTGTTTTCTTGTTGTGAAAGAAATAATTATTTTGAGGTAGTAATTGACAGTTCGCTTTTGCTTTATTCTTAACTGAATTATAACATTTATACTTTTTAATATTAAATAATGTTCTTTCTCATTATGAAAAGTATATTTCTAACTTTGTGGAAGTAGTTGAAATACATAATTTTCCTACTGTTGTGTGATTTTTTTTTTCCATAGGAGAGATTTGATATTTTTAACTAATTTTAACATTAGTTTTAACAGCATATTTTAGAGATTAAACAGAGTTGTACTTGCTATTTCTTTAATTATGAGTTAACTGCCAACTTGTGTACAAATGTAATATCTAATTATAAAGCCTAGGACAGATCAATATGGAAACTTGTAGAGTTGCTGGAGTCAAAAACAGTCAAAACAGAAAATAAAAGATGTTCAGTTTCAGGGCTTGTTAGATTTTAGTAATAAATTTCGTGTATAACCTGGCAGCAGGTTAGGAAAACCTTCCACTGAGTTCTCCTCCCACAGGGGAAGAGAGTACTGCCAGTTAACTGATGGGAGTTTGCCTTGTCTCTGGGCTAGTCCCTGCCTAAAGACACATTGTTGATATTTAAATTACTGTCGCCTGCTGAGTGCCCAGAGCATTTTCCTGCTCTGCAAATCATACCAGTGTTCTTGAGAGCTTGTTTTACAGTTTACGAGAATCCCAGAGCACTTCCTGGTGCCCATCTATAGTCACTTCCTCTAAAAAATGCTGTATAGAAATAGAATCACTTGATGTGTAGCCTCCTGAGTTTGGCTTCTTTCTCTTTAGGGTTCTTTTGAGATTCATCCATGTGGTTGTATCACTAGATGCTTTTTGCGTAGCAGTATTCCATTGTGTGATTGTGCCACAGAGTATCCCTTCTCCATTTAAAGAATATGGGGGGTTGCTTCCAGTTTGGGAGTACTATAAATAAAATTGCTGCAGCATAACAGTTTGTGCATGAATGAAAGATTTTATACCATTCAGGTAACGGCAAACAAGGAATTGCTGGCTCAGACTGTAAGTGTATGTGCATCAGAAACTGCTAAACAGATTTCTAACACCTGTGTCATTGTTATTTTGTGCTGCAGCCAACTGTGACTATCAGTTTTTCCGCCTCTGTATGCCCAGCGTTGCCTAGTGTCTTCTTTTCCTTCCTCCTCCTCCTCCCCCTGTCCTCCTCCACTTCTTTTTTTCTTTCTTCATTCTGGTATGTGCCTGAGAGCGTCTCATGGTAGTTTTTATTCGCACTTAAGTAATGGCTGAAGATACCGTCTGTTTAAGTCTTTGTGATGCTTGCGCATTAGGTGATAGTAAGTATCCTAGGTCTGTTTCTATTCATGGCGCTTCAAATACCAAATGAGGTTTTCCTACACCAGCCCCCAGCTCACCAGATTTCTAGACTCCCACTGGATGGCCAGTGATTTAATTAAATTCTAATACTGGAGTTGGTCAGACCCCACAAGTGAGGGGCTCAGTCCCACAAGATTACCCCCACTTCAGATGCTAATTACCAGATGCACACCTCCTGTATTTCTGACTGAAAGGATGTACCTGGCAGCTTCCCCAGACCCTTTCCTCAGGCCGGATAGCATTCTAAAACACTTCTCCAAATGTAAGAAAACAATTAACTTGCTGTATCTTACAGGATAAACTCAGAAACAACCAGAGGCATAACTAAGGGAAAGCGTAAAAGGTTTCATGTGTTCTACACCTGCCGTCCTTCTGGCAACTCTGTATTCACCAGTCTGGAAGGCCTCTTAATTGTTGATTAGAGTATTTATGGAGGTGCCTTTATATGGGTATGGTGAGTGTCCACCATTCATGATTAGCGGCAACTCCAGCCCTAGTATTTCATTCCCTCCCTGAGGTTACGGGGAGGGCTGGAGGTTCAACCTTAGATCACACGGGTTCCTCTGACAGTCAGTCTCTGTCTTAAAGCTGTCTGGGGTGCAGCAGACTGTTCCCTTGTTAGCATGAACTTGATAGGGGCTCACTGCGAGTAACGAGAGAGCTTCCCTCACCTTGCCCTGTTCTGGGAGCCCGAGGGTTTTAGGCCTGTGCTCCAGGAACCTGTCCAAAGACCAAGTGCGTATTTCTTACCGTGTAATACTCCATAAGGAGAAGACTTTCAGTATTTCTCCTGAATTGATAATAGAATTGTAGTAGGGGCTTTGTTTATTCCAACATGCTGAATTTATTTAACTCTTACAACAAGGGTAAGAGATAAAAGAAGTAGTCATTTTAGTTTCTTTTTTGTTATGGGACTGAATAACATCATTTGAGTCTGTCAAAAGAAAAAAGCTATGATAAACATCTCAATTGGCATTTAAAATTTATTTTTGAATGGATAACACTTTGTTACGTAGATAAGTGTTCCACTGAGTAGAGCAGAGGAAGTTGAAATTACAAAGAAAAGCTGAAGGTGGCAGAAACAAAAAACACGAAGTGGGTTGCTTATTTTAAAGTTACTTTGAAAACAATAGAAAAGGACTGGCTAGCACAGGTTATTCAGAGGACTTTTCCTTGTGTGAGGGGTGAGGCGGGAGAACCAGCCTTGGGGCAAACTTGGTTGTTACCTCTCCATTTTTCCCTGGTTTTTGAAAAGTCAGTTAAACAGCTTAGTTTTGTTTTGATACTGTGGAACTTTAGCGTTTTGATTTTTATTTTGTTCTGTTGGGGCCCAGTGTAGACCAAAGTATAATCTCATGTAATATTTATTTAACATGTCTTTTCACAGCTTTGTTTTTCATCTGTTGCTTAGAGTTGCAAACCTTTCTCAGTGTCTACATGCAAAATGAGGGGTTTGGCCTGGTGGCCTCTGAGATCACTTCAGTACAGTAATAGTCTGTGAGGACACACACGTGCGTGCACCCACCCCACGGTAGAAGAATATGGCTCTGGTGGTGGCGGTGATGAAATTTGCTCATGGCTGTTTCATTGTGTAGACGTTAAATGCTGGTCCTGACTAAGGGATGTATTTTTTTCAAAAAGATGTATAGACTTAATTGCCTTTCTTAAAATACTACATTTAACATGAGTCCAGCTCTACAGATTTCTAGAAATTCGTTTTAGCTCATCTTGACTAGATAGTTTTTAGTATATTTACTACCACAGCAAGCACTAGGTAGCAGTTTTAAAAATTCTCATTGACAAGATTTATTGCTTGTTAGTTCAACATTATTAAACTAAAATCCACGTATAATGAAGGCAGATTTTAAGTTTACAATTCTGTGTTAATAAGCATATCTGCTTCAAAGTATGCAGTGTTTCCATTCCTTTGCAAAGTCCTTATGTCTATCACAGGTTGGAATTTCATCATAACAGGTACCCTGCCTCCCACCTTTTACTCTGTGATGTTTTGAGATTTGCCCTTTACCCATGTTTATAGTTTGTTCATTTTCATTACTTTATGACTGTACAACTTTTAATAGCAATAGTTTGTTGATGGACATTTAATTTTGTTTTAGTAGGGGGCCATTGTGAATAAGCAGACACAAACACGTACAAGTCTGTAATTGCATGTTTTTATTGTGGGAGAAATGAATAAGTCATTGATCTATTTTGCAAGAAGATACAGGAAAGAGCTTGTTGATTTAAATGATAGTAAAGCACAAGAAATTGCCAACTTTTACAAACTGGTTGCACCATTTTATATTCCTATCAGTAGTATATGAAACAGTTTTTCTACATGTTTGCCAGTATTACATCTTTCCCTTCTCTGCTTATTAGTGCATGTTTGCAGTACATTGTGGTCACATATTATATCCGTTTAATTGTAACTATTCTTGTGGGTATTTAGCGCATTCTTACTGCCTTTCACTCATGATTAGTGGTAATGGACATGCTATTATGTGTTACTGGCCACTTTCATGATGTATTTTTATCTTTTGTTAATCTTTACACTGGTTTGTCTTCTTGTGACTGATTTCTAGAAGTCTTTTATATGTTCTAGATGAAAATCCTGTATTTAACATTTGCTTTCTGTATTTTCCCCTTAATCGTGTCTTTTAGAGAACAGAATTTTATATTGATGAATCGCAGTATCTCGTATTTGCTTTTATGCTAGTATGTAAGTTTTGTGTTAAGTTTTGGGCTTTTCTGAAGTTGTGAAGCTGCTCCTGTGTTTCCTCTAGTGCTTATGTTTTTGTCTATGAATAATCTCATTACTTTTTGTCTATAATGTGTGCCTGTTCCCATAACCACTTGTTTCAGCACCATTCATTGAAACAACTGTCTGGTCTCCGTTAAATTATTCCTTATGCTGTTGTTGAAAAATCAGTAGTCAGATATTGTCTGGACTTGTTCTGTTCATTGTTCTACTTTTTCACTCAGTACCAGCAAGTACTGGTTGGTCTTCATTGCTTGGCTACATAATAAGGTCTGGCTCTTCCAACTTTCTTCTTCCTTTTCATAATTGCTTTGGTGGGTTGTTTTGTTTCTGCTTTTGTTTTTTGAGATGAGGTCTCACTATGAAGTTCAAACTGGCCTTGAGCTCACTTTGTAACCCAGGTTGGTCTCAAACTCAAGGATCCAACTGCCTCAGCCTCCTGAGTGTTGGTATTCCAGGCATGCGCCATCACACCTGGCTTGCTTTGATTTTCCTTTGTCCTCTGCATTTCCATATAATTTTTTAAATTAGCTGTACATGTTTCTTTCAAAAATTAAAGATATAACTGAAAAAAACCTTGGTGGGGCTATGGGCTATTAATCTAAAACTTTGGGAAGAGTGATCCCTCTTAATCTTCAATAATATAACTCTCCATGTAATTAGTTAGATCTTCTTTTATAACTTTACCTGTATTTTGTAGTTTTTTTATTTTAAAGATTAAAAAAATCTAACAACAATGAAGACAAAATCAAAACAACACAAAACAACCAAAACGATACCTGACCTCAAAACAAAATGATGGGCATTAACAATGGTTGCTACATTATATACTGTTATCTTCAGTGCAGTTGCTCAGTCCACCAGATGTAAGAATGTAGTTTTAGTTAAGAGGTTGTTGTATATATTTACTCAGCCCCTTCTGGCCTTAATTTTCTCTATATAAAATGAAGATGAAGATTAATAAACTTTTTTGAGGTTTGCAGTTATTGACAAAATAAAAAATTAATCATATGTACAGTAGTATCTTGGTTCACAAATGCTTCTCTTTGGAAACAATTCAGTTCTCGAAAGTGTTCAACAGAATTTTGCTTTTGTTTACAAACTCCACCTCAGGTGACACAGGACCACGTCCATCTTCCCTAAAGTTGGTAAAACAAATGAACTTTGTGAACTGAGGTACACTGTACTCACTCATGCGTTTATTTATTTGCTCCTATGCTGCTAGTAAAAGTAGCGGCCTCAGCTGGGCATGGTAACACAGCCCTAATACCGCCAGCACTCAGACACTAAGCCAGGAAGCTCCCGGATTTAAGCCAGCACTAAGGCAGCTGCTCCCAGATGGGGGCAGTTTAGCAATCTAGTGAGGTCCTGTTTCAAAATTCAAAAATCAAAGTTGGGGACATAGCTCAGTGCAAAGGCTGGGTTCACTCTTAAGGCCTGCATAAAAACAGAAAAGAAAGCCACTCTTAAAATAGGGTGCCTTTATGAAGCAAGACTGGAAATGGGGGAGGTATAAAGCGGGAAACTTGTGCATTTAATCAGGAGTAAAAGAGGAAGCTGAGCAGATGTTTGCATATTGGCCATGCTTCATTCATTTCTTAAACACAGAATTGAAAACTTTCTTTAGAGAAACAACTGAAATTTAGGTACTATGTTCTAGGTATCCTCATTTCTGAGAGTTTAAGATAATTTTGAAATGTCAAAATTACCATATCATAAAATCAAAACTAAAGAAAACATAACCAATGGATTCTTTGCTTTTAAATGTTTAATTAGTATATAATTCTTTTATAGGTCTTACTAGTGATATTTTGGGTTTTTGGTTTGTTCATTTGTTTTTTGGTACCGGGAATCGAACTCAGGTCCTTGGGCTTGCCAGGCAAGCACTTGTGCCACTAAGGTATATCGCTGGCCCAATACTTTAAGTTTCTATTTTCTTTTGGGGAGGTTTTCCATTTTTTTTTTTTGAGACAGGGTTTCACCAACTATGGCCTTAAACTCACTTTGTAGCCCAGGCTGGCCTTGAACTCCCAGTGATCCTCCTGCCTCAGCCTCCCAAATGCTAGGATTACACACATGAGCCACCACATCTGGATAAAGTTTCCATTTTTAATGAAAACAGGAGTGATTGATTGCAGTTAGCCATTCTTTGTGACTTATTTTTTTATCTGTAAAATTAGGATAGATTATACTTGTCTTAATGCATTATTGGTGTTGAGAATAAATGAAAAAATTCTTAGTTTAGAAAACATGTGTTACATATAGGCTGTGACAATTGTAATATTCCAGAGATTTCTTATGATTAGTTATAAGATAATTTAATGTCTTCAGAATTTATTCTAAGATCTTTATTACTTATTGTATAAATTCACCAAAATCTTTAGTGTTCATGAATCTCTGGGAAAAATTTAAATTACTTTAATCTCAAAAAACCACAAGACTAATGTTAATGGTTAAATTCCACCCCCTTTTCCCTTGGCAGTACTTGGGATTGAATCCAGGGACTCATAGGTACTAGGCAAACACTCTACCACTGAACTATACTTCAGCTCTTGATATTTTTTGATTTTTTTGTTTTGAGATGTGTTCTTGTTAAATTGCCCAAGCTGGACTTAAACTTTTCATCCTCCTACCTCAGCCTTCCCTGTAACTGGATTACTGGCGTCAGCCACCAGACCCAGCAGAATACATTTATTTCTTTAGAATTCCTGTGATGAAAATAATTAGTAAAATGAGAAAGGAACTTCTTGGTGGAGGGGTTTAAAGGATTTTGAGCAATTGGTAACAACCACAAAACCTATTACTGTTTTTTCCAAAGTGAAGTTTAAATGTTATTACTTTATGAAACTGAAGAATTTTTCATTGCATGTATCTTCTTCATATCAGGCAAAATAAGTATTTAGCTGTTTAATGGCATTTTACTGTATACCTTTAAGAATTAAGCATTGCATTTGTATATAGAAATAGGAATATAACTTCATGTAGCTTTGATATTATTAAAACTAGGTTTTATGACCTAGAGACCAGATTAAGTTAGAAATTGAAATGAGCCCTGAGAGGTTTTGGGAAACAATGTCTTGGCTCCAAGTCCTAGTAGTGGTTTTGTTTTCAGGTTAGAAAAGTACTTGCTTTATGATAGTACTTGTGATGTCTTAGTTTACTTTGTCATTTAGGCAGGATTTACTGCAATACAAATTCCATCTATTTGGTGCCTTTACGTGCTTTTCTTTGTCATGAGACCTTTTTTGTTCATTTTGCCTTGATATTTATATTACCAACAGATAGTTACAATATTTTAAATAATTAAAATTATCTCAACTGTGATTTTAAAAGTTAGAATATATTGGAAAATGATCTTGGTGTGTATGAATATGCAGAAGTAGCTATTTTAATTTAAGCTTTAAATGAGAAAATGGGGACTTCAATAGGATAGTTTTAAATTTGATGGGAGAATTCTCTGAACTAGCAGCTATTGGTGAATGAGTAGACTGAAAATCCCCTTTGGTGTTTTTTTCCTGAAAACATACTCAGCCACTTACCTGTTGACTTGGGGGCTGTGCTCACTGAAGGGATGTTCTTTGTGATTTTTCTTTTTTTTTTGGAGGAAATAGGATTGTTCAGCATTTTAAATCTTAACTTTTACATCTTTATTCTTTTTTCTTTTTTCTAGGAGGAGCATATTATTTAATATCTAGAAGTCTAGGACCAGAGTTTGGTGGTGCAATTGGCCTAATCTTCGCTTTTGCCAATGCTGTCGCAGTCGCTATGTATGTGGTTGGATTTGCAGAAACTGTGGTGGAGTTGCTTAAGGTAATTCACCTTTTCTTTTAGTTTTGTCTTTCATTTACCATAACTTTCTTGGTAGCTTTTGTGCCACTCACAGTGTTAGGGGTTAGGAAACCAGTGATGTGATGACATGGAAATTCATTGTTCGAGAAGTTTAGTGCAAGAAATAGACGTAAAGAAAATGATCAAAAAATGCCAGCAGTGTAGGAGCCCTGCCTGTTATCAAAAGGGGGAAAGGGTGGGCAGTTACTCCTCAGGAATATGGAAAGGTTTTCCAAGGAAGGACAGTCAGTACAATGGGCAAATAGCAAAGCTATAGTCTGAGGGGGACTAGGAAGAAAAGAAAGCAAAGGTCTGGGAAGAGTAAGTGTGGTGCGTTGAGAAATGCACAGTATTTCCATGTGGTTGGGACTTTAAGTGGCAAGACATTTAAGTCTAGAGGGAGAAAGAAAGGGTCCAGTCGGGGAAGGTCTTATTTGCAGCAAAGTTTGGGCTTTTAATTTGATTGGAATTGGGGGCCATGAAAAAATCAAATTTGGGGCCTAGAGATATATTTGATCATGGAACAGGAAATGGACTGAGAGTTGCAGCTGCGGATTTGGACCACTGAGAAGGTTATAGTTATCTCAAGAGCAGAGATGGTAGTGATCGAGTGATGATATAGGATCTCCAAATAATATAAGGGAAATATAATTCCCAACCTGCTAGATGTCCGATGCGCTGAGTATGTGTTCTCTAAAATCAAAGAAGGAATTGCAGGAATGACACAAGTTAAGAGCAGGAAGTATTTTTTTGTGAGAAAGGAAAGCTTCTGTCTAAGATAGTCAGAGGGGTTCAGAGTAGGTATCCAGGGGCCCAGGTTTTCAAGGAAATTTCATAGAGCAAATTACAAGTATAGTCACTTATGTAATACTGATCCAGTGGAAAATCACAGGATGAGTGTGAGGTGGGGCAAGATTATGGTGAACCAATTAAGGTTACAACAAGTATAGTCCCTTGGGTAATATTGATTAAATGGGGATTAATTGGGAAGCAAGTCTCCTAGCAAGCACACATGGAATGGACAAGGACTTACCTGGAAGAGGGGGTTAAGGAGCTTTGGTCCTCCATCCCAACGTGAATATCAGTCACTGCTGTCATCACTAAGAGAAGTGTATGAGTGACTAGTTCCTTTAAAGTTCTGGCCTTCAGTGACTACGCCTCCAGCCCCAGTTGTCCTTTTGCATTAACATTTTAACCTAACTTAGCTGCCTGTAATAAATACACAGTTTACTTCTGGATATGTTGGTTTAAGGAACCAGAGGCATATCAAACATCTGCCAGGAGACAGTTGAGAGTATGTATTGCTCTAGACAGAAGAGAACTTGAGAAATCATTGGGATGAGTGCAGTTAAATAAGAGTGACGTAGGATTCCTTCGTTTAAGTGAAGAAGATAGGTGATACCTAGAGCTGCTCATGTCACGTTGTAACTACTCAGATTTGTACAGAGTATTTACAAGTTAGGAATGTTGCATGGAAATTTACATTTAGAGATATCTAACCAAATTTTAATCCCACACTTAAAACTAAATTTAATATGTAAAATATTGAGCTCTACTTGTAATATTCTATTGCAATCACGATCTGTGAGTCTACAAACTAACCAATAGATAAATATTGTTTTTCTTCCTGTTAGTAATTCTCGGGTATGATTGATTGTCCACATGCTATAGGAAATGTCAGATTTAGCTATATAAATTTCAAAACATACCCAGTGAAAATTTTTTGCAAAGTACAAACTATATATACTTGTTTTAGGAAATCAAACGTCTAGCCTAGAGAATAAAAAAAAATCTGAAAATGGCTTTTCCTATTATATTAGCTAAATATTACAGTTTTTTCTGGCTTTTAGTGACCTTTGAGAAGTGGTGATTCATCCATATATGATTCCTTGTTGACTGCAATATCACAATCTTCAATCTTAACCCACATGGGGACTTTTTAAAAAGGTTACAGATATTAATTAAAAATAATTTTGCTTCTATAAATGGGAACAGTGTGTTTTTTAACAGTAACATGAAGGTGTGTTCATCTCTTTCCTTGTGCAGCATAAAAAAGCATCAGAAGCATAAGTGCACTAATCATGTTGAATACACAATGTCACTTAAAAGAAAAACTTAATTAGCAATACTGTTCTATTTAATTCATATTTCCTTTGCTTGTTAGCAGTTCTTTTTTGGCTTATTAAGTTTATACTAGATATACCAGTATTAATAATTAAATCATGTAACTGATATCGCATATATCAGGTAGATACTTCAATGACATCTCAGTAGTAATTCACATTTCCCTCATCTTTTTCATGGTTTAATTTAGGAAGCATTTATTCACATCTACATGCAATGTGCTTTTGCTCATACATGCAATTCTCTTTTCTAGGAGCATTCCATGTTTATGATAGATGAAATCAATGATATCCGAATTATCGGAGCCATGACAGTGGTCATTCTCCTAGGTATCTCTGTAGCTGGAATGGAGTGGGAAGCAAAAGTAAGTTATGACAGCGGCACATGTTCAGCGTATAGACTTTGCAGAAGATGGTCTGCGGACCACTCCAACATGGGGCATTATTCTCAGATTCCAGTGGGTACTCAGCTTTTGTAAGGTTTTTGTTTTTATTTTTTTTACATTGATTGATTGGTTGTTTGATTGATTGATTGATTTGCATGTGGGGATGATTGAGCCCAAGGGCTCAGACATGCTAGGCAGAAACTAGCACTGAGCTGTTTCCGATTCCTCAGTTCCCCCAACTTTTGAACTTCTTACTTTCCCCACTTACCTTCCACTTTGTTTGTGTAAAAATACTCAGTTCAAGATATTAGCCAAATTTAACATTTGGTTTTGTAATTTATTTCAAAGTTCAGTTTAAAAATAAACTTGGGGCAATAACTAAAAGTACTCACATGAAGTTAAAGAAGCTACTTTTGCCCTTTGTTTTTGAAATCTCAGGAGTCTTGGTTTCCAAAGCAAATGCCACTGTGTCTGCAAAACACTGCTGAAGTAACACTACACCTATAGGCAGGGCACCCACAAATGCTTCCGTATCTTTGAGGATAGAGTAGGTTACAGCACAGCTGTATAGTTTCTTGAGTGATTGTTATCCTCAGAGATTCTACTGAGAAACTCAAGTTTCTTCGTCTGTTTTGTAGATCTTAAAAAAGTCACGTATACTTTTGCTATATGTGGTACAATAATATTTACCAAAACCAAAAATTAGTGAAACCTGCAAAAACAGTATTTTTTTCAGGCTTGTTGTTTACTGTGAAGGTATAGGAGTATAAAATTATTTTTTACTTATATTGTGTTTTGGGGGAGGGTGTGGATGCTGTGGATTGAACCCAACGCCTCACGCCCACAGGCACAGGCTGTGCCCCTCAGCTATACCCTGCGCTTCATTTACTTACACATTTAATAAATTACCTTCACTGAAAAGACTTTCATTTTACCTAAGATGTGATCAGCATGTAAGTAGTTCTTATTGCTCTAGATAGTGTAGTTGTTAATTAGTATCAGTTTTACTGAGAGATCAAAATTGTTGAAAAGTGATTGTTCTCATAGGTTGGTTTTTTCTTCCATCCCATTATTTCTTGAATTCCCTTCCTCTATTTTGGTTTCTTTCTCTGCTGTTTCTTTTATTATAGCAGTCAGACACTCCAGTATGTTTAGACCTGGTATGAAACTTACTTGTGTTAAGTATGTTCTCTGTGTCAAGATGATTATAAGATAGAGGTGGAAAATAATTATATAGGATGAAAAGCCTATACTGCTAATGAATTTTAATGCTGTAAGGTTTATGGGACGGTATATACATCTCACTTCAGGAAGCCATGACCTGATCCTATTTTTACTGTCCACTTTCCCAGTGCATTGAATATTTAAATCTTTAACGACCTGTTTGTGTATTTAACCATTTTACTGAGCACCTGCTTTGCCCTTCACACTCTGAGGCATGGGAGGAAACCGATGAAACGAGTTGGAAATCCTTTCCCTCATAGAAGTCATATTTAACTGGAACTGACAGAAGGCATAGACACAAGACGTTTGACTTTTAATTCTAATGTTTAAAATTACAGGCTCAGATTGTTCTTTTGGTGATTCTGCTTCTTGCCATTGCTGACTTCATCATAGGAACATTTATTCCCATGGAGAGCAAGAGGCCCAAAGGCTTCTTTAGTTATAAATGTAAGTAAAACAAAGACCAAATACTTTTTAAAGGGTCCACATTATAGCATTGTACTGTTGAGTAAATTTAGTTAAATTTAGTACATTTTCAGTGTGTTTAATGTAACTGAGCTAGGTTTGGTGATTCACATTAATTCACAGTTCTGTTTTTGTTCCATTTATTAGGCTGTGCAATAAGAGTACAGGGACTCTTCTATCTTTGTCTTCCAGTATTAGGAACAAAAGGTGATAGAATATAGAAAAATTCCTTTCGATGTCTACCACTTTGGGCCATGGTAACTGGTGTTCTAAGATGACTTTCTCATTCTGTTTTAGTCATGTGCCCTTTAGGGTTCTGAGCACACTGAGCGATGTGCCCGTCGGGGCTGGGTGAGTTCATTGCTGTGCACACACACAGAGTATATTTAGACCAAGCAAAGCCGCTTCAGCCTAACTTAGTGATACGTCTTCGGGAGCCACTGTAACATGTGCAGTCTGTCATTGACCAAAACAGGGTTAGTTGACACATGAATGTGTTTAAATACAACATTTTTCTTACTTTTTTATTAGAGCGTGTTCTTAGAACATAATATTTACCTTCCTGTGGGGAGTTGGTACGTGTACACAGTATGACCTAATTCCTTTCCTTAATCCCCACTGCTGTCCTTCCATCTCTTGATGCTCTTCCTTTGTTTTTTGGGGGGGTACACATTTGAGGTACACAATATGTACATTCCTTGTGGGGAACTCATGCAACATCTTAAAAGTGTTTAAGACTACAAAAGTAGCCAGAAGTCACAGTTTCTTGGTCTGATTGCAACTTAAGTTTTTCTACATTTTATGTGAATGATGTGAAAATTTTTCTAAGTTATCATTTGCCTCTAGTTTTTACTACTAGTAAAATGTACTTACTATTCCCTAAAGTGTCCCATCAGTATATGTCCTGTTTTCTCCCCACCTAATGAATAGCTCTGAACCCATTTCTGTAAGATTAGTTCCTGTTGCATCAGAAAGGCTTGTCTTCATTTAGCTGAAAAATTTTAACCCTAGAAGCAAAAGCGTGTACCTTTGGTTCTATTGAATATTTTTTGTGACATTCTTCTAAGTTATGAGTGCTTTGTTCATTTTAATTTTTCAATATATACTTTTTAACATATTTACTTCTAAAAAAACACTAAAATTATCATGGGTGGTTAACACTAAAAATATTCCCAATAATCACACATTTCCTTCTTAGAGGATGAATTGTTGTAAAAATACTTGCAAATGCTGCTAAGCCATGTTGTTCATTTTCTTTTTCTCAGATTCCTAATAACTTAGGAATGAGCCACAGAGTTCTGTAGTACACTCTTCCCGCATGCCATATTCAAGTAGCATGCCTGGCCTTGCTTCAGTCTGAGGCCAGCAAGTGTAAATGCACTTGGGGATGGGGCCCTTCTAGGTGGTTGCTGTAGCCGGGCTCCCCTCACTCATCATACCGAGGGGCACAGTATGAACAGAGACAGGTCACACTGATAGGCGTGGCACGGTCCACGTGGCCCCCTAATAGCGGTGTGTGTTGCGTCCTTTTTCTTTTTTCCTTTGTAGTGTAAGAAATGTCTGTCTTTTGGCAGACACTGGTGCGGCTGCTGTTCTCTGGATGCTGCTACTTTTATTTTCTCAAAAGTAGTTCTTTTATGTCTTGATAATTTAGTTGTTTTCCTATAGCAAAATTTTTGCCTGGAATTATAGCCTTGCTCTAGTAATTCTTATTCTTAGAAATACTGTCTCTTGTTTTTTGTTCCCCTACATCACTGCCTCACTTCTTTAGTTCTAGGTAATGGGCAAATTTCTCAACTCTTTACCTCTCGTTTACTTTTTATCTCAAAACAGTCAAAACTGTAAAAAACTTGCAAAAAAATAACAATAAACTGTATACTTTTCACCTATATTCACAAGTCATGAACACTTACATAGTCTTAGGGTTTTTTCTGTATTTGTTTTATTAATCAAAATAAATACTTCAGTTTGTATCTACTAAGTACAAGAATAACCCCGGAAATATAACTTTGGTCCATACCTTTGTTGTTTTTTTTTTTTTGCAGTACTAGGGATTGAACTCCGGACCTTGCACTTGCCAGGCCAGCACTTATGCCGCTGAGCTATATCCCCAGCCCATACCAATTTCTAATGTATCAGTTCTATATGGATTTTCTCTAGATCTCTTTAACAGTAATTTGTATTTTTCCCATGCAGAATCATGTATTACATTCAGTTGTCACTTATTTTAAAACATTTTTAATGTAAGTTTCAACCTTTTTTCCCCACAATATTGGTGTTTTTCAAGAGTACAGGGTAGGCCATTTGTGTTTCAGTTCTACCAAGTTGGGTTTATCCAATGTTTTTCAGTAGATTCAGGGTACTCGTTTTTTGTCAGGTGTCACCTGAATGATGTGTCCTCCGTGCGTCACATCAGGTTTGTGTGCTGTTCATTTTCTCCATTTCTGATGGTGTTAACTTTTATTACTTTGTTATGGCGGTACCTGGAGATTTAGCCGTTGTGAAATTTGCACTTTATTCTTTGTAACCAGTAAATATCCTCCAGAGGAATACTTTGAGACGATCCATCACTTACTCATAAATTAGAACCAGATGAGTTTCTTCTTAACCCCCCTTACCTGCCTGCTGTCTATGAAACTCACAACCACATGGTGCTAGAGTCAGTGTAAACTTTTTAAAATCCCTAATTGTTTTCAACTTCCTTGTCCTTGAAATGCTTCTCTTGTTTTATTTGATGTCAGGTGCACTTGCTATTCTGCTTAACTTACGGATCACTATGTCTGTTCTGCCTGGTACTCCTGGTCTTTTTTCTGTCCCTTAATTGCAGACCTGTGCAGAGTATGGTCCTGTCCTTCCAGTTTTGTTCTTTTATTTGGTATTAAGTATTTGCATGTCTCTAAATCACTATCAAGAGATTGATACGCCTTGTTCTGAAGCTCCTTTAAAGCCCAAACATATGTATATAAGTATATCCAGCTGCTTATTTGATGTGTCTTCTATTTACTTCTCCTTCAGCTCTTCATCTCTGCAAGTAAAAGAAATGAAGATCTCAGGGCTTCCTGTTTCCTACCCTCCTCTCTTGTCCTTGTTTTATCTTACTCCCCTACCTATGGATGGAAGCCTGCAACAGCCTCCTAATTGGTCTCCGTTTCAAATGTCGGCCCCTTTAGGCCATGGCCTACGCAATCATATCATGCCATTTGGGTTTGTGATCATACCCTGTCTTTCTATTTTACTTAGGACAAAATTTAAACTTCCATGAAATTTTGCATAATCCATCTTCCTCTGGTGTCTCCAATCTCATTTCATTCTCCGTCTTACTGTGAGAGCTTTATCGTCTTCCGTTTCCTTATGAGCTGATCATTTTTGCTAGAGCTGTGCGTGTTGTTTCTCATCCCTAGTATGCTCTTTCCTTGATCATCACATTCCTTGTTCCTGTTGTGTAGAATATTTGCCTAAATGTTATCTCCTTGCTTATATGACTTTAGCTTTCTGTAATTGAATCAAATCAGATTCTTTTTTGGTTGGTACAGCGCCCTGTTTCTACCAGTGCATGTACTGCTATTTGTAGTGACCTGTTTCTTTACCTATTTTGTAGAAGCTCCCCATCCCATGAAGGCAGGGACCGTGCTTAGCCTAACCATATTGTATCTCTGTGGCACATTAACTAGCTTTAATACAGAACCTAGCACATGATACATACTCAAATATTACAATGACAATGTTATTTTATTGTCAGTACCTGTCTTTAGAACAGATTTATATGGTACGAACAATTGAAGCATTCGTTATTGTTGAAGTAGGAAGGATCTTTACTTAGAGTGCCTTAGCTATAATTATTTGACACAGGTCACCACTAAAATAGATAAAAGACATGGACTAAATCCTGTACAGACAGGGCTTTAAGTTGAAAGTAATGGGCAAAAACGTACTGGAATAGTGTGTTTCTTTTATTTATCATTCTTGTTTCACCTCTGAGACTGAGGATTTAGTCACACCTTGATTTACATTTGAGCTAGTGATAATAGTAGACAATTTCTAAAAATTTTTTGGCAATGTATAAAAAAGTGGTAACTCCTATCAGATCATCATTTTGATGATAAATCATTCACTCATACAAGGAAACACTAATACTTGAATTAGGAAAATACCCAAGAGTTTATCAGTTAATTGAACTAAAGAAAAGTTGGGGATCACACATAGCAGTTACTGTTCACACACATTATTATAGTATAATCTTCTATTCATTATTTGCCGAAAATATTTTGCTCTCTGCAGCGGAAATATTTACTGAGAACTTTGGACCTGATTTTCGAGATGAAGAGACTTTCTTTTCAGTGTTTGCCATCTTTTTCCCCGCTGCAACTGGTATTCTAGCTGGAGCAAATATCTCTGGTGATCTTGCAGTAAGTGTTATAAAGTACTGCATTAAATATATATATATATTTTTTTTTTCACCAATGTGTGTGTATGTATGTATTTATTTTTGAAGATACTTTAAAAAATTGTCTTCTCTTCCAGGATCCTCAGTCAGCCATACCCAAAGGAACACTCTTAGCCATTTTAATCACAACGCTGGTTTACATAGGAATTGCGGTATCTGTAGGTAAATACCTTCCATTTCTTTGTGTCTCAAATATTTCATGGTGTACAATTTTCATGATATTTTCTGATTTTTATATTGAGAAACATTTCCATATAAATATATAGAGCTAATTATAATTTTAAAAACAGCTTTAAGAAAACTGGTAGTGGCTTACAGACATTAAAGTACCAAATCATTTTATTTTTATCTTCTCTAGGGTTTATTACTGAAGTTACAAAAATATGTGAACTCGTATTTGTAAACTCTTAAATTTCACTGCTTAAAAAAATTTCCTATGTGAAAATGAATGAATTTTACTCATAGATCCTTTATAAATTTCTGAGTTTTTTTGTTTATCATGATCAGTTCTAGCTTCATATAATAAAATCATTCTTGAGACTGTTAGGCAATGCCTGCCTTTTTTTTTTTTTAACAGTGAAAATACTGATTTTAAATAGGACTTACTAAGCAGAATGAACACTCTTTCCATAAAATATTACTAAGTTGAATGAGGATAATTTTAAAATCATTTTTCTGACATTCATGTAGCCATAACATTTAGGATTTAATAGGATTTGTTCAGCTGTTCTCCACGTCCCTATTTCGATGGGGGACTCAAAGCTCAGAGATTTTGTAACCAGAGATAATGGCACATGTTTTCATGGTTGAAAAGGTTTTTGTTTTGTTTTTTAATAGACTTATTAGAGGCTATTTACAATCAGTATCACAGTTGGCTGAATTGGCATTTAAAAAAGAGTTTGAATTGTATTTATCATTAATGATACATAAATACCTGAAACTCATTTTGAAAACAGATAAAATGTGTGTGTGTGTGTGTGTGTGTGTGTGTGTGTGTGTATTAGCAAAATTTGTTTCCCTAAATGTTTGTAGCATACATCATACATAACCTGGCTACATAAAATTTAGTTTTAAAGAACAACATAACTGATTATATTTCAGTTTTTAAAATAATTTGTTACCACAGATAAACGTTATATTTTTTGACGTGCTAAAATTGCCAGCCCCAGTTTCTTTCACTCTGTGTATACTGCCCCTTGAAGCACTAGGATTAGCCGCGTCTTGCTGATGTTCAGTAGCTGTATCAGTAAAGACAGCTTATACTGCAGTGGTTGTAAGACTAATTTAGAGCAGGAGAACCTGCCCCCACCCCACAAAAAAGCCAAAGGTACAGTGTATTGAAATAGGCGTGCATGGAAACATAACCACTTTAGGAGAGATGGGCGTTATAAGGCTCTGTTCTCCCCCCATCGCCCCTACACTGATGTTTCAGAGATGAAGTATGATTTTCAAACAGTACAGAAAGAAACTGAAGAGTAAAGAACTATGCAGTCATTAAAATTTTCTTTATCTCTTAGCTTTCTGTTCATTGTCCAGTTCTTACTAAATGCCTGTACGTTTTACTTTATATAATGAATTGAAATAACCTGCTAAACTGCTTCTGAAAGTATAAATACATAAAGAATGGTAATTACCATTGTAGAATTACCATATGGTATATTATTCCTGATAATAAAGTGCTTGTTTCAATGTAAATTTTAAATGTTACTATGTAAGTTCTCAATTTTACACAAAAGTGGGAAGTACAGGAAAACATTTCTTCTATTTAGAACTCTTTGAACAGTTTTTATATTTGCTTAAAGATATCTTAACCACATAGGCTATGAAATAGTGCTGCTAATATACCACTTTCCATGGTAATAGTCATAAGGTTAAGTATTTATGTGTAAATATTGGTCTTTATGAAATGTTTCATTTCATTACCTATATATTGGAGATCACAGTGCTTCCAAATCGTGTTTAAGGCAAAGCTATTGTAGCTGTAAATGCAGTGTATGTTGTTATGAATATTTCTGTAATGTGTAATTGTAAAATAAATGTAAAGATTAGCTATGTGATTCTCATTGCCTCTTATGCTTCAGGTTCTTGTGTTGTTAGGGATGCCACTGGGAACATTAACGACACCATTGTAACAGAGCTCACAAACTGTACTTCTGCAGCCTGCAAACTAAACTTTACCTTTTCATCTTGTGAAAGCCGCCGTTGTGACTATGGCCTAATGAATAACTTTCAGGTATGCTTCAAATTTATATGATATGTGTCTTTTGTACTTCTCTAGGGATTAGACTATTGTCAAATTAACTACTCAGCACGCAGCTATATATTAGGAGTCAAAACTGTTGTTACTTTATACCCCCAGAACTATATTATTAATTGGCAAAAGAAAAATACAGGAACCCTGAGGGTGTTTATTGGCGGAAAGCCCCTTAGGGTAATGCTTTTATGCTGGAGTGTGACTCACTCACAGTGTGTGTGTATAGGTAAGTGTGCTATGTGAGAGAGCACGGGGCCGTCTGAAGCGTCTTGCACATAGCCCTGTGCTATGGTCTGTTTCTGGACTCTGTTCTGTTCCATGGAGCTTCGTGTTTGTCTTTTCGTAGGGTCACACATTGTTTTTTTTTTTTTGGCGGTACTGGGGATTGAACTCAGGACCCTGCGCTTGCTAGGCAGGCACGTATTCCACTGAGCTATATCCCCAGCCCAGTGTCACACATTCTTGATGTTAGTAGTCTCCAAGTCAGCAGGGTTTGATCTCCTATTATATACTTTTCCTAAACTGTTCATACTTTTGGTTTCTTTGCCTTACTTACAAAATGCTAAAATGACATTGTCTATGTACAAAATACCTTTCTGAGATTTTGGTTGAAGTTACATTAAACTTCAGTGTCAGTTGGAGAGAGCAGCAGTGTTAAGTGTTTCGGCCTTCTCCATGTATTTGTATCGTCTTTCAGTTCTTTCATCAGTGTAAGTATTGTACATATTTTGCTAGATTTACACCTAGGTGTTTCAGTTTTTAGTATGAGTTCAGATCTATACTAACTGAAACTAGTTCAGTTTTCTAATTACCGCCATTTCCACAGTAGCATTATATATAGACATTCTTTCTTTTTTTGCAGGGGAGGGGATGGGTCAATCTCAGTAATGATGTTTGTTGATTAAATGTGGCCCGTGCAGAGGCCATATTTGTGGTGCCAAGCCAGCAGTCGCCAGCGTTTTGGCATGTGCAACCAATGTCTTGGAAGACAGCTTTGCCATGGGTGGAAGTAGAGTTTGAGTTTTGTTTAATTAGTATATGTTTATGATCCATGATGATTACATTCCCCACCCAAATCTCAGGTCATTAGGCATTAAATTCTCATAAGAAGCTCAGCCTAGAGCCCTCACTCACACAGTCCACAGCAAGGTTCATGCTCCCGTGAAGATCGGAGCATCTGATCTGACAGGCAGCACCGGGTGGGGATGCAATTGAAGGGAGTAGCTGTAAACACGACAGATCTTCCCTCACCTGCCACTCACATCCTGCTTCTGCTGTGTCCACTTCTCGGTGGGCCACAGGCTGCCTGGGAATTGGAGACCTCTGTGCTAAACCAGTGTTTCACCGAATTTAATTCTGAATATGTGTGAAAGGTTAGCAAACTTTCAATGTGTGTGAACTGTGTATAAAGTGGTAATTCTCAGGTTTTGCAGTTTTGCTGTTCAATACCCCTATTAAGGTAGTAGACGTAAAAGTTTAGTCTGTCAAATAAAAAAGCTTATATAAGTGAATTTGAGAGTAGTTTGTCAAGGCCTAGGATAGTAGAAAGAAGAATACAAACACAGATTCAGGAGATTAAAACAAAACACTGGTAAATGAGTATGTGGTTGTGCTGATTCTAGGTAAGAAAAATTTTGCTTCCCATAAAGAACAAAATAATTTAGAATCTGAAAATACTGAGAATTCAATATATAGTGTAGAATATGTAAAGGTTGTAAATTTTTAACTGAAACTTTTAATAGCATTATTTTTATTTTTTATTGTATGGTTTCAAGCAGTTGACTACACTTTTAGTATCTACAAAAATTGGACCCAGTTATGTAATAAAAGGCTTTGTTTTCTAGTCACAAGACCAGGCCAAATTGTAGGAATGAAAGGAAGTATTCATGTGCAGCTAGTGACTCCAGCCAGTTCTGACACTGATACTGTGCAAAGGCACAAGTGCCGCGCTCTGCCCAGGGCCTGAGACGCCGGGCAGACCTGCATTGTTGCCTTAAAATACAAAATGTGTTGTCTTTATCAAGTCTACTGTGGACACACACAAGCAAAGGAGAGCTTGTCATAAATAAGCTCCTTTCCAATTTAAGCAAGTATGTTTTTTGAGCTGTTAGAAGTGATAATTAAAAGCCAATAGAAGTGAAAATAATTTTTTTGACAATGAAGCTACAATGCTGTAATTATACAGTGATGCTTATGGTGTCAACTTTGCCATTGTCCAGCATAGCAGGATGTTTTGTATTCTCTGTTCCTCATTATTTGGCTTATCTCCATCCTTGTACTTAATTTGACTTTGAGATCATACAGAGAGGAATGGAATTTTGTTTAACAGAAATTTGGTCTCATTTTTAAGTGCTGCTTACTTTATCTGTCCTTTCCAATGCCTTTCTTAAAGGTAGAGTTGGCCGTGCTAGATAACCTAGCTTTAATTATGGTGAAAAATGGTGATTATGAATAGTGGATTTCCTATAAGAAACTACTAGATGATTTCTAAAAGGCTGACCAGAAAATTATCGTTTTAAATGTTTTTCTCCCAAAGCCCCCCATAGAGGTTGATGCTAATGTTTCTTAAAACACTTTAAGAATTGTCTTTAAATCTACTAGAAGATACAAGGAAAGACATTTTAAGTAAAGCAAGATGATTTTTGTACACACGAAATCAGACTTAAGCATCAGGGCCAGGAACTGTGCCCACAGCTGGCTGTGCACCTGTTTATGGTGTTGTAGTCAAGTGCATGACTGTCATACACACCTGAGTTTCTCAGCTCGGAGGCCCTGGTTGGCATATTCCTACTCATTGTAAATGAAACATAAATTCCCATTACTGAGCTAATGAATTAGGTGATCATATTCATTGCTGGGAAATTTATAATGGATAGGTCAAGCTACCAAATAGCTGCTTCAGCTCAGTATTGTATTTTGAAAAATTTCAGATATGGAAGGAACTCTGCAGTGACTACCCATGAGGCTGTTTTTGTTTTTGTTTTAGCATTACTGGGTATCAAACCGAGCAAGTTAGGTGAGCTCTGAACCACATCCTTAGCTCTTATTTTTTCATGAAGATGTAGTCAGCAAACTAGAATACAGGGCCTCTAAAGGAGAAATCACATAAAAGTAACAAATAAAAGGAAAATGAAGTGTGTCACTGTAGATTAAAAAAGACTTAAGAAACAGCAACCAAATAAAATTAATCTTTTTTGGAATCCTTATTTAAACAAAATTTCAAAAGACCAGGAAACAGTACCACTGAATGTGTGGTACTGTTAGGGAATTACTAAGAGTTAAACTGGGACAGTGGCAGTGTGGATGTAGTCGTCAGGCTGTTTGTCTGGTAGAGACGCACACTGAAGGGTTTATGCATTAAATGTCTGAGGCTTTAAAACACTACTGTGCAGGTCAGCCCCAAACTCATTGCCCATGAAACCTGGTACTGGATGGCTGGGGTCACACTGGGCACTTGGTATATTGTCAAAGTATTTTTTAAGTGCTATTGGTAAATCTTTCAGAAATTTTAATGTACTTTCTATTATATTGTTTATTGTCAAGTTATCCCCAGTGTTAGTTGTCTTTATTAGAGTAATCAAGTTGTGATTGAATAACTTTACGTGCTTTTTCAAATTGTTTGTAAGATTTATTTTCCATGTTTGTTGCTCTTATTTAAGGTCATGAGCATGGTGTCAGGATTTGCACCATTAATTTCTGCAGGGATCTTTTCAGCCACTCTTTCTTCAGCATTAGCATCTCTTGTGAGTGCTCCCAAAATATTTCAGGTAAGTATTTTCATATTATGGGCCTTTATTAGGGGAAAGTAAGGTAGTATTTTTCAACTGGACAGTTGCTATTTTCAAATTAGTTGGAATTAGTATGAGACTCCCTATGTATGCTGTGTACATGTGCAAGCATATCATGATTGGTATAAATTTTGTATAGATGAATGGTGTGTCTATTTATACAAGTACTTGTGCATTGACCTGCTGTCAAGGTAGTCTTTGAGCTGAGCATGGTGGCATGTGTCTATAATCCCAGCTAGTTAAGAGGCTGAAGCAAGAGGATTGCCATTTCAAGACCAACCCAAGCAACTTAGCCAATACACTGTCTCAAAATAAAATTTAAGAGAGGGCTGGGGGTGTGGCTTATGTCTCATAGACTATGCCCTGGGTTCAGTCCTCAGCACTGATAGGTAGAGAGACAGACAGACAGACAGACAGACAAATAGATAACCTATTAAGTTTTTTTTAAAAAACGATAATGGATTGTTAGAAGTGCAGTGTGAGACAAAATCAGAAGTGGTAAAGTATCTTGTCAGAATTAATTTGGCACTAACATGTTTTACTTTACAAATATTTGAATGTCTAATACTTTCACATTCCTTTAACTGCTGAAGGGTACAGTGATAAATAGGATAGATGTCACTTCTCTCTAGTAAGTATTAAACAGTTGATACTGATTAGGAAATATTTTTTATCACTAAATCAAACAAATGGAATGTTGACTCTTTAGCCTTGTTCTTAGTATCATAGCCAGTAACTAAAAGTACATAATAGACTTTTGAAAACCATATTCAGTAATATTATAAGAAAAATGATTAAATTTTATATAATTTTTTGTTTTAAGTTCAGAATTTTGACTCGTTTTTCAAAGGGTAGAACACACTTATGGCGTCTTCCTGCTTATCTTTATTATGCTTCTGTTTGTGTGCCTGCTTCTCTGATTCTTTTGTCATAAACAGATAAATTTTGACATGGTTGTGAGGTAAACGACAGATAAAAATTTAAGCAATATTTTAAACCAGCTACCATTCCAATGTTTGAAATGTCTGAGTGTCCTTTACCCTTTGTAGGTTAAGCAGTCCAACACAAGGAAGAGGATGAGAATCAGACATTTGGGTTCCATACCTGATTAAACTACTGTACATTTATATGTCTAATTCTAGTATATTTTATTTTTATATTTGCATTTTTTCATTAGGCTCTTTGTAAGGACAACATCTACCCAGCTTTCCAGATGTTTGCTAAAGGTTATGGAAAAAATAATGAACCTCTTCGTGGTTACATCTTAACGTTCTTAATTGCACTTGGATTCATCTTAATTGGTTAGTGTATAAATGGTGTGTTAATGCAGAGTTTAATGCATTTACAGTAACAGGTCTGAACATTAAATTACTAGCAAAGTGTTACTTTGCTTGGTATAGTAGGCTGATTTCCTTATATAGTACAGCTGATTTCCTTTTAATCAAAAGAAATTATAAAATATTGCAAACACTAGCATTCAATATGTATTTTCTACATTTATTAGGGTTGCTAAGTCCTTATGAGGGATAACGGAAACTGTTACATTTGTTCCTAAACCGGATGTCATAATGCCATAGGGAACAGATGCTAGTGCCCACCCAAAAAGTAGTACTTCCATGGGTCTGTTCTTTGCCTTTGATTACAAATGAGCCTGCCGGTCTTCCATTGCTAACAAAGACACGGAAGTTTTAAGAATTTATTTAAGAATTTATCAAACCCCTCAGATAAGTTAGTATTGAAAGTCTAGTGATCCTGTCGGTGATTACGGTGCTGTATGGAAACATGTAATGCAGCCAGGTCTATATTTGGTGTAGCTAATTTTGGAGAACAAGTTGGCAACATGCAATGGGGTTTCTTATATTCTAGCAGTTCTCTGTCTGGGTGTGCATTTTAGAGAAACTTACAAGGATAGTTCTGATACCATTATAGTAGTGCGAAGTGGAAGCAACCTGAATCAAGATAAGAATAATGAAACTACAGGGTGATATACGACAGTGAGAAAAACAAAAATACTTGTTTTCACATAGCAATATGGAAGGATTTCAGACATAAATGAATAAGATCAAATGAAGAAAGGTACATGCAATGTGGTATCAATTATGTCACTTTTTAAATACCCCAAACCAGCCTATGTAATTCAAGACCACGCATGTATTACACGTGTAGACAGTAGATAAATAAAGTGTGACTGTCGGGAGCATGCCGTTTTAGAACAGTGAAGTGTGAGGAGGTCTCAGCTGTGCACATAAGTGAAAAGTGCAGTACAGGATGTGTTTGGGGCAAAGGGCCAGCATTCAATCTAGATGGTCACTACTGTATTATGTAAAAGTTTGAGTATTTCACAACTTTAAAAAGTAACTGTCATTAAATTTGTTTCGTTTGCAGCTGAGCTGAATGTCATTGCTCCGATTATCTCTAACTTCTTCCTTGCTTCATATGCGTTGATCAATTTTTCGGTATTCCATGCATCACTTGCAAAATCTCCAGGTGATTTTCCATTTTTAAAACAGTTTATATATGTATTAATTTCTTCATTTCAAAACAACTTGCACACACTTTTAAAGATGGCACGTGTGAGATTAGCTCATTAACAAATTCCTACCAGCTGGAATCGCCAGTGCTATACACGTAGCTTCTGCGTCAGGCGGCGTGACCCATGGTGGCCCAAGCTGCCCGCCGGGACAGTCATACATGTATGCCCCCATCATGTATGTGTTAATGCTCGGTGTGCTTTTGTAAGTAAATCAGATTATATCTTCAGAGATTTCCTTTCTTCATCATGAAGTTCACTAATGTTTTCTTAAAGGATTTAATATATATTGAATTAATTTTTAATTCCAACACTGTGAAAGAATTTGTTTTTCATGAACTCTTTTCTACTGTGTAGCTGATTCTGAGTTCTAAGAACATCACTGTGACATAATCACTTAAAAAATTTTTTATTCTGAGAATTAAATCCAGAACCTCACCCATATTAAGCATGTGTTCTATTACTGAGCCTCCCAAAACATTTTTAACACAATGAGTTCTAATAAAGAGGAACTTTTATGAACTAAAGCAGTATATGGGGCTTTTGTTACAAACTGAGGCAACAGTTAGAAGTCAGGGAAAGAGTTGAAAGAACACAGGAGGTGGTCCCTCAGGATCTGTCTCAGCGCAGGGAAGAGAGTGTGGAGACTGGGGACAGACTTTTAGCTTCAGTTTTTAATAAAATTTCATTGAAATGATTTTTTAAAATATTTTGAGATATAGGACTACATACCAGTGAAAATTTAAAAACATTTTGTCTTCAGCATTTTAAGAAAATATTTATTCACTAAAAGGGAAGGTGTATTACTATAGTCCATGCTTAGATTTTTCTGGCCAGTGGATGAATTTCTAATGAGTTTCATGAGCAGTTTTATTTAAAGTGTTTTATGTATTTGTTAGAACATGGCTATATCTAATGCTAAAAGCAGAAAATAAAGCTATACCACTACTGACTCAATTTGAAACCTTCGTTTTCATACTGTCTCTAGATTTTAGCGTTCATTAGTTTGATTTACAACATTTTGTGAAGTTTATTGACTACAGACCTAATAAGATACAAAAAAGATTAACCATATTTAAAGCCATCAAAAATTGTAAAAAATTGTGATCAGTAACAGTCTTTGACTTTACTGTTACACTTGATACTTAAATTCTTCAGTGTGGCAGCTGTGTAAATTATTCTGTACACATATGTGCATAAAGCAGATGAGTAACCTGAGTGACTTTGTCTGTTTATTATTGTCAGGATGGCGTCCTGCATTTAAATACTACAACATGTGGATATCGCTGCTGGGTGCAATTCTTTGTTGCATAGTGATGTTTGTCATTAACTGGTGGGCTGCATTGCTAACATATGTAATTGTCCTTGGACTGTATATTTATGTTACCTACAAAAAACCAGGTTAGTAGCCTTTGCTGTTTAGTATATCAAACTAGGAAATGTCTAAAAGTTCTTCATTGTTTTTCATATTTAATAATCATCTTTTGTGTATTTGAGAGGTAACATTATGTGTAATGTAAAATACTTCATTTACAAGTACATGTACTTTCTATTTTTCAACAAAAAAAGTTGAGTTTAATGAAATTACTTAGGCTGTTTATTACTGTGGAATTTCATTCTTATCCATAAGTTAAATTTAATTAATCCTATCTGTAGAAAAATAAGTTAATATAATTACCATTCTGTTGGTAAATCAATGTATTTTAAAGTTATTCTTTAGAAGACTGCAGATTGTGCTGTAGTAGCTGTCAGCCTAATAAGCATACATAGTATCTATTTTGGTCCTAGAGAACTATAGTAGGTAACATGGAAGTCACAAAAATTCTAAAAACATAGTATGCTTCCCACTCGGTTACAGTGTAGAAGGGAACTGTGGACAAACAAGTTTTAACTGAGAAATAATCAGTGTTTACCTATATGCCATATTGGTAATGGCCAGGTCCAGTGTGTCTCCGTGCAGCAGTATGTTAGCACCAGTTCAGTTTACAAAAGAAAGATCTCACAAAAGTTGGGCAAGTTTGGGCCTAGTAGGAATTAATTAGGAAGAGATTACAAGAGTAGTTAGAACATAGTAGTTTTAAACAGTTATAAAACATTTTTAATCTAGATATGAAATAACGAGCTTTTGGATTAAAGGGGTGGCTATTGAAATGAACAGAAAAACTTACAAGGCTATAAATTGACGTGTAAAAATCATCATTTGGGGTCTAACTTGTTTATTCAATAAGAGATGAAATTTTCTTGAGAAATAACCTGAAGAGCTGAGTACTATAAATAGCCCTTCTGATTGATTTACATTCACATTTGTGGCTACGTAAAACAGTAATTTTAAAATGCTTTATTTTTTTGAAAGACTCCTGAGTTAAGTGCACATGTCTTTTCTAAACTCTTTTGAATATGGTCATAGTTGAGATGATCAGAGTTTTAATGTCATTCTGTGTACACTTTCACTGTTGAAAGAGCACCGTATTTTAGCAGTGGATATTTGAGTATGAAAGCACTGTTTAATTTGTCTGTGAGTCCTTAATTGGCTGTCATTGATAATGCTGCATCAATGATGTCTCCCCACAGATGTGAACTGGGGATCCTCCACACAAGCCCTGACCTACCTGAATGCTCTGCAGCATTCAATTCGTCTTTCGGGTGTAGAAGACCATGTGAAAAACTTTAGGTAGGTGAGAAGGCAACACGGAAACATTTTCTCTCACCTAGCCAATTAGTTCTTAAACTATTCTCAGTAACATTTTTACATGTTAGTTGTAGAGATTTTTCATTTGCAGACTTTGAAGTGAGAATTATCAGGAAGTGAAATTTTATTCTATTCTCTGTGGGCATTAAGTTTTTAGATATAAACTATATAAAAATTTCATAAAGCTTTTTGACATATTTGGCTGTTATTTGCTTCTTATCAGTAACTGGAAACTAGTTGCAGTGATTTTTTTAAAAATCATTGCTTTACAAGCAATGATTTTAATAAGCACTTATGGTATATTTTCTTCAATAAATGACTTCAAATATACTTTATGAAAATTGTTTAATGCATTTCTAATAATTGATGGTATTCAGTTAATAAAGCACTATTGATATACATATTTCTCTAAAACCAGAAATATTGTGTACCTCTATATATTATTAGACATTATGTCATTATTCATACTTAGTGAAAACTAGGTGTGGTGCTGGGTATGGTGGCATATCCCTGTACTCCCAGCACCTGGGAGACTGAGACAGGAGGATCACAGAGAGTTTGAGGCCAGCCTGGGCTGCATAGTGAATTTAGGGCCGGCCTGTACTATATAAGGAGATCCTATCTCAATAAAGAATAAAGCCCCAAAACCTGGTTTTGTCATTCTCAAAAAACTAATCATTAGGCAATAATTCTTAAATTGTTCAAATTGCGTCTGGCTGTGATCAGGTGACTCGTTTTAATTATGAATAACTACTTCTCTGTGGTTTCTGCGTGGTAAACATAAACCTGTTTCATACTTCTCAGTAAATCAAAAGGGAAAATGTAGAAAGTAATATTTTGAGGAAGTAAGTGCCAGAAAGCAGTTACTGTACCAGCTTCTCCTAGCGAGAAAAGCTCATGCCCTTCCCGTTGTCTTTTTGAACACCATCCACACACACAGACACAGACAGCCCCTCTCTTTTAGAGTGGAAAATGTCTGCAGAGCACAGCTTTGCAGTGAGAGAAGTGGGAAAGGAAAAGGCAGGAGAGCCCTGAGAGGGAAACCTCAATGGCAGCATCTTTTGGATAGTTGAGGCCAAATATGACAGAAAAGCAGAAAGTGTGTGTCTCATAATGGTATAAACAGGAGTCAAAGTTAATCTGTTATCAATTAAAATCTGGTGATTTGGTTTATTACAAGAATGGGAACATTTAAAGATTTTTAAATTTCGATTTGACTTTCTAATTGTTATCTGAATGATCGAAGAACATAGCATAAAGAAGAAACCCAGTGGACACGGTTTATCGTGGAGGTCAGCACTTGCTTCATCCCATGTAGCCCTTTCTTTATACCATAAACAGCCTTGTTCACCTCCAGCAGATTGTTTGTTTTTGTAGTTTTTTAGTATTTACTTCATAATTGCCATGCTTGTCTTGCTGCATTTAAAAAATTTTTAATATTAGGCATTATCAGTTGATGTCTTTGATTTACCTGGGCTAAACATGTATATGTTCTCATCTACCAGTGTTTTTTTCTTCTTATTTGGATTAGATCATATTTGGCATTTAAGTTTTTTTTATTTTTTAAACATGCTACCAGTTGAGTCCGGTAGTACATTCTGACTGCTCCTGCATGACTACCCAGCTTTTCTGTTTTCTCTGAAGCTAGTAATTTTTTTCTGATTAACTTTCCATTTACCATTATCTTTGCCTTTGTCAGAGTTGCCAAAAGATATTGTTTCCTTCACCTGTAATTTCTGTAACCTTCAACTCAGTTTTCAGTTTGCTGTTTCTTTAACTTGGGTTCTTGAATTCACCTTTGTCTCAAGTGTTTATCTGTAATCGTTGGTAAGGAGGATCTTCTTCGGGGATGTGTCCTGTCAGTGGAGTCCCTGATGGAGGTTAAGATAACTTCGCTCCTTCTCTGAGGAATTTAAGTCACTTTAAACACTTCCTTTTTAAGCTGATGAAATTTCCCAGAAATGGATCTTTTGGTCGTCTTCTGTGCATGAAGAAATATGACAGAAAAATAGAAACTACTCATATGTAGAATGATGTATCTCATAACTGTGTGGACAAGAGTAAGAGCCAATCTTTCCCTTCTGTGTGCCCTTTCTGCACATCGTTCTGAGTCAGGTGGAGAGTGGGTTTGAAGACTCAGGGTTCTGTGTATAAATGTTCTACTACTGATAGCTTCGTGGTCGGGCGTGGTGGCACAGGACTGTAATCCCTGTACTCGGGAGGCTGAGCCAAGACTTCAAGGCCAACCTGGTCTCAAAAAAACAAAAAAATAAAAATAACTTGTATCTGGCCTTACCTGTTTCCAGTGTTTACCAGACTAGATAGTTTCCTTTAGCAAATAAGCCAAATGGAATTGGAGAAGAACAGGTGCATGGCCTGTCAGGGCGATAGAAGTGATTTGATTATAGTTGCTTCTTACACAAACTTTAAATCAGTCTCCTTATTTTAATTTCTATCTCTTTGTTCCTGCTGCTTCCAGAGGTATCTACTGCTACCAGCCTCTAAGCATTTTGATGATTTTTACATGTGAAATCAGCAAGCTTCCTTTGGTTCCCATACTCATTTTGGGTTTAGCTATTTCCTGATTTGTCAGATCCTTTGCATTGTTTCGCTTTGCTGTCTAACTCTAAAATATTTTAATGTTATTTTCTCTTTAGGCTTCATATTTTTGTAACTTTTGTGCTTTAATAAAACTCATAAGATGAAGATTTTTGAGGAAGGAACTAAAATCAAAGACAATCATTTGCTCTGCACTTGTTACTCGTACTGTCCTTTTGTTGGCGTGATAAAACTGTGTCAAATTATGTCTTTGTAGTGAGTTTACTATTTAGCACAGGTAGGGATAGGTTAACTTCTCATGGCAATAGGTCATACTTTTTAGGGCATAGCCTAAATTAACATGACGGACTGAAAAATGTAGTAGCTGAAGTGAGAGATGGATGGCGTGTGACGGTCCAGAGGTGGTTCGTGACAAGGAGGCAGATTTGCTGCTTTTGGTCTTTTGAGATTTGTATTACTTTATATTGTCACACTTTGCCATTGTTTAAAAGTGTTTTTGTGCATGTGGTCAAAGTCATTATGACATTCACCATCTTAACAAAGAGGGATAGAAAGTATCAAAGCGGGGTTAGCTTCCTTTGTAAAGCACATGATCTGGAAATAGGAACATTATGGCCTGTAAGTTACAGGATCGTGATTAGCCACTAAGAACTGCACTGTGTAGCTGGGGAGCCTTGCCACCTGCTAAGGTTCAGAAAAGGAAGAGTCTGTGAGGGGCAAAGAAAGCTAAATAGATAGGGCTGATGTCATGAAGAAGTAATTAGGGTGATATCACCTGTAATTAGGAGTGAATTAACCTGTTTTATACATGAAGGCATTGCCATGCCCTCAGGAAATTTTGCAAGCTATGTGAAAGAACTGGGATATTTATTACTTTAGGAGATGAAAAGTTAACTAGCAAGATAATTTCTTTCTATAGTTCTTTATATATTATATTATGTATCGTTTTAGAGGGACTAGTTGGCATGATTGTTCTAAAAGGCTTATTTTCTCATATACCAAAGAGGCCTGGGTAAAACTTAACCTCCTGTGAGAAATTGATGCCCTGTGTCTTTAGAACAACTTCAGAAGGCTCTGGTGTAATACTGTAATCAAATACTATAATCAAAGAGAAACAGCTTAAAAGTCATGTCCTTGTTTCCAAAAATAAATGTCTCTAATTTTATTTTTTTAATCTTAAATAGGCCACAGTGTCTTGTTATGACAGGTTCTCCAAATTCACGCCCAGCTTTGCTCCATCTTGTTCATGATTTCACGAAAAATGTTGGTTTGATGATCTGTGGCCATGTGCATATGGTAAGAATCAATGTTGTTTTCTGTGTTAAAACATGTTAGCTCTGTATGCAGTGTGATATACAGGGCTTTCTAGATTGAAAGTAATCTGCCAAACAGATATTTTAAAGTAGTTTTCTTTAAAATATTTTGCCTCTAAACAATGTCAAGTTAGCATTTTTAAAGATTGGTGACATTTTTAGTCTTCATTTTTATTTAACCATCAGTAAAAAAAATAGTGTAAAATTGTGATAAATTTTCATCTAAGAGTAGTTTGCTTTTGGCGTCTTGGATTTTGGGAAAACTACTGCCTTAACTGTTTTGCATAAGAAACTAGAATATTTGTCAGATTGACTCTTTTCCCAAGCTCCATTGTTCATCTTACTTTGGTGCCAGAAATGCCGCATTAGTATCACCTGGACTACGTGGAGTTTTCTGCTTTGTCTCTAAGACGATTCATTTGAGTTAGGATACTGAGCACAAGATACACACATGAGTGGTTTCCCTACCAAGAAAATTTGTATGTAGCACCCATGTTGCTTACAAAGATCACACAGGAACTTTGAGTTAATAAAACTCATAAAAAATATTACTGTATTAACTGCTCACTTTTTCAGTGATATTCTTAAGTTACTCAGACTCTTTAGCTAAGCAAAAATAAACTGTATAAACTTACTGGGCTCTGTGCAATCTCTTCTCCATTTTTAATGATTTCTAACATCTGCCATTAATTTAGGATTAAAGTGTTGTGTGTTAGTCTGTGTTTCTTCTTCCTCCATCTGCTGTGCCTTAGCCGTGCCACCAATACTGCCTTTCTGTAATTTGAAGTATTAGGTAGAATTAAATTACAAGCTATCATTAGACTTCTACTCCATCATTTAGTCTCCTGGTTTTAAAGCAGTGTAATAGAATGGCTTTTATAAATGTAAAGCAGATTATCTTACAGTAAACACATTGTTAATATCTTATATTTAAAGGGCCCTAGAAGACAAGCGATGAAAGAGATGTCCGTGGATCAAGCCAAATACCAGCGCTGGCTCATTAAAAACAAAATGAAGGCTTTTTATGCTCCTGTCCATGCAGATGACTTGAGGGAAGGTGCACAGTACTTGATGCAGGTAAATGCACTGGCCTTTCAAACATCTGTGTTCTAGAGCTGTGTAACTTAGAAACTTCATTCTAGATTTCATTTGTCACACTAACACGAATGGTAAGTACTTTAAAATATCTTCAAATAGACTACTAAGATTATATGATTTTAAATTAAAGAGATTATAAAAATTTTGTGTTATGGGCTGACAGCAAACAACTTACTTAAAAATTATCTTAGGCTATTTCTCCCCTTCTACAAATACCTACCCCCTGCTGTACCCACTGGTTTTTTTTTTTGTAAGAATGTTAAATAATACCAGTCTTTAATTTTGTAAAATACTAGTGCCACATATTTCTTACTATTTATTTGCTAGTACTAAACTTAGATTTCTATTTCAGTTTTGTGTATGGTATAGTAGCCAGAATAGAGGGTTTGGAATTGGTCCTGGCTTTAAATACTGTCTCTGCCACTTGCTTGTGATGGCTTTTGTGCTGGGTCAGTCCCTGAACTTTTCTTAACTTCAGTCTTCCCCACGCTAAGACCGTAGGGAGTAATAACTGTGGTTAGATGTATTTGCCAACTTCTTTTCTAGGAATCCATTTCTTAAAGAAAACAACAACAGCCACAAAACTGAAAATACAGCATTGGGGCTGGGGACATAGCTCAGTGGCATAAGCGCCTTCCTGGCAAGCGCAAGGTCCTAAGTTCAATCCCCAGTACCACTAAATTAAATTAAATAGATAGATAGATAGATAGATAGATAGATAGCATTTACTGTAACTTAACTGAATGGCTATTTTACCAGTAAACCTTTCTTGAAATTCAAAAAAAGAAAAGACAAAGAAAACAGCGTAACTCTAAGCTCTGTGTTAATTGTGTGGTTGTGAATCTACCTTGTTACAGTAGAGGTGACAGGCTCAGAGCATTGTCTTCTGAGTCCTTTCTGTTGTTCAGTGAATAGTTGCTAAGTAAGACATCCTAGTAATGCAGCAGTGATAGACACTCATACAGGAAATTTAACATATGATGGGGCATTGAGAGGATGGGCTGGAACAATTGATTTATGAAGGTGGTAAAATGATAAAATAGATCCTTAAAGCATTTACACAAAAGTCACTTCCAAATGAATTAAAAGTACTAAATATAAAACAATTTTTAAAAATTTTAAGGAAATTATATAAAATAATTTATAACCTAGAGAAGAATTTTTAAAAACTGAAACATAGTATTGAGCTCTGAAGAATAAGATCAATAATTTTTTTTTAAGTTTAAAATTTTGAACTTATAATGAAAATGAAAAGGAAAGGCAAAGCCCCAAGGAAAATAATTCTAACCTGATCAACAAGAGAGTGGTCCATAGTATGTAAAAATATTAAAGGCAGTGAAAGAAAAAAAAAATACATGAGGAGGAAAGCTAAGAGAAAAGTTAAAACCACAGTACAGTTTGTTCCATACCATCAGATGACCATCTGTTACGTATACAAAGTGTTAAGTGGTGTAGGTCCCTTAGAGATCTTTGAACTGTGGTGGCAGTTTAGACTGTGTAACCACTTTTGGATAGCAGCCTGGCAGACTGAGGCAATCAGTATTCGGCAGCATTTCACTCTGACATGTACACCACAGGAGAAACTTCCGTACATGTGAAGAAGGCTGTGTGACGCTTTTTGGCAACACCAGTTGTAACAGTGAAAGACAGTTGGGAGTTACTGTAATGGCCATGAATTAGAGAATTGAAAATCAGTAGGATTTTACACAGTAGTGAAAAGGAACTACATATAACATGGATAAACCTCACAAGCAACAGTAAAAGGAAAAGTAGCAATTTTTAAAAAGTATTTGAAAAATACAAAGATACAAACTTTTAAAAATATGTAAGTTAAATTTTCATAATTACAGTGTGTGCATCCCTAAGTAATAGACTGCATAGCGCACAACAGTCATAAAGATGCATGGATGCTTTGTGTGTGTTTCAGGTATTTGTTTTCTTCCTTCAACGGCGGGCATATACTTTTAGTACTTTATCAATTTTTTATACATAATATGTTTAAATGTTTCAGGTACAGTGCTACCCTGATCATAAGGTTATTTCTAGTGGGTAAATCCTGTTTGCTTTTGTACATTTTGTAGGAACATTATGATAACCACTTTATACAGTTTATGAAGAAAATACTGAAGAAAGACTGAAGTGGTTCTTAAATTTCAGCTTCCACAGAATCAACTGGTAGATTGTTAAATGCAGATTTCTGGGTTCTATCGCCAAATGAGGCAGGTGACTTATGGGAAGGCCTGAGAATTTGCCTTTCTAATGAAGTTCAGCACACTGCTTGCTGCTGGTGACCCAGTTCTGGAACCACACCAATGGGTTCTGTAGTACGAATGATAATGTAAAATTAGCCACAGTTGGAACCACCTATTCCATCCACTCACCTAACACGCCCCAGTGCAGTGTGAGGCGAATGGGATAAAGAAAACTATCAAATATACTGCACCAGGGGCTGGGGATATAGCTCAGTGGACTAAGCGCCTGCCTAGCAGGCGCAGGGTCCTGAGTTCAATCCCCAGTACCGCCAAAAGAAAAAGAACAAAAAAAAAAAAAAACCAAAATGTGGGGCTGGGGATATAGCTCAGTGGAATAAGCGCCTGCCTAGCAAGCGCAGGGTCCTGAGTTCGATCCCCGGTACCGCCAAAAAAAAAAAAACAAAAAAAAAACAAATATACTGCACCTGTCAGTGTGGCAAATGCAGCCACTGTGTCAGGATGCCCAGGTGTTTTGACTTTATTCTAGTAGTAGCACTGTCTGAGGAACTGTGCAAAATATCCTGTCTCAGTTAATTTTCTCTCGTTACTGGGACGAAATACCTGACACCCAAAATTAAGGAAAGAAAGGTTGATATAGCTCACAGTCTGTGGAGGTTTCAGGCCATACTTGGCTGGCTCCAAGGCAGAGTGGCAGAGGGCAGAGGGCAGGTGTTTGTGGTGGCCAAAGATAGCAAAAGCAGTAAGAGCACAGTGGAGCAGCGGCGGCAGCCTCTTTCTGTCCCTTACCTATGCAAACTACCCACCCCGGGGCAAGTACAGCGCTTACACACACAATCCCAGTGTGGGACTATGGGTCAGTCACAAACGCTAGAGGCCCACCCCATGACTGCATGAGGGTTTGGGGGTTACCCAAATACAAACCACAACATAGCCGTACTATTAGGTACCAGCTGCCTCTACAGAATTAATTGAAATAATAGCGTAAGTTGTCATTTCCTTTGTCTTTTGCAAACCCATTGCATAAAATGACCAATGCCTCTATATCTTTTTGTTGCTTGCAGTCTTTGTCAGAAAATGTTTGTTTACGTTAATTTGTTTCTACAATGTCATATACCTTTTAGTTCTAGATGTTTTTAAATGATTCTATTAGACTTTGCACTCTTTTGATTTCTCTGTCTATTACTTTAATAATTGTAATCATCATAAGAATTTATTGTTAAGCTACCATTTGAATATCCAGCCTCCACAACAAGGAAGATTCTTTTTTTTTCTTTTTTGGTTTTGTTTTTTATTTTTTGGTCTTTCTGAGACAGGGTCTCACTATGCAGTTCAGGGTAGCCTTGAGCTCACTTTGTAGCCCAGGCTGTCATGGAATTTGCAGAGATTCTCCTGCCTCAGCTTCCCAGTGCTGGGATTACAGGCATGTGACTACCACACTTGGCGCTTAACTAACATTTTGTATGCATTAATTGTGAGTAACATGTGATAAGTGTAATTTGTGTAATTTACAAGTAAATGTACATGTATTACATACTGAAGAGTTTTTGCTGATAGAGAAATTTAATGTTTAAAAGCTGTTTATTTGAAGATTTTTTTATGTCATAAAAAATGATTTTGTTGAAAAGTGTGTGTCTGAAGTTATATCTGTCATATATTTTAGGCTGCTGGCCTTGGTCGTATGAAACCAAACACACTTGTCCTTGGATTTAAGAAAGATTGGCTGCGAGCAGACATGAGGGACGTGGACATGTATATAAATTTATTTCAGTAAGTACCTCTTTGATGTAGTAATTTGGTTAGTTTAGAAAATACTAACTTCAAAAATTTATGCCTTGTTTGAGATGCTATTTATGATACAGGAAGCATAAAAATGAAAAGGAGTTGTACGCAGTTTTAAGTCGGTGATCTGTTAAAATAGTGTACCTCCGTGTGCACACAGCATATGCCCACGCACACAGAGGTGTGTGTATGTTTGTATATAAGCACACGTACATAGAGAGAGAGTGTGTACACTAATTAGTAGGCTGTGTTACCCCTGCAGCTCTTGCTGAGCAGGGTTCCCAAATGGCGGACCCTCGGCCTTCCAGGCAGTGCCATTGTCAGCCCCGGTGCCTGTGAGGACAAAGGGCATCTCAGCACTGGTAACAGCTCACAGGCTTGCTTCTGTTCCTTCTCCTGCTAATTTTTGTCAATCATTTGGGTCATTCATTAGGTTATTTACATTTCCGTGAACATGTTTGCTTTTCCTACCCCCTTGATGTGCTAAATTCTGAGTTTACTACTCACTTTGCAGTGGTACTGTCTGTAATCTGTGTCGTGCGGTTTCGTGTTGTTTTACACCGCTCTTCTTGTGGTTTATATAGTGAGGTCTTTTCACTTTGTCACTTTGTCTTTGTGGCTTTGCTCTAGGTTCATAGGTTTTTGTGTGTATCTCTTGAATGTAATCTGCTAGCCATGGTTTTTTTTTTTAACATAATCCAAACAGTTTTATTTATTTATTTATTGTTATTATTATTATTATTATTGTTTTTTTTAATGTATGTGGCGCTGGGGTTTGAACTCAGGGCCTTGTGCATGCCAGACAAGAGCCATACCACTGAGCCACATCCCCAGCCCCGTGCTAGCCATGGTTTTTAAAATGGAGTTAATTAAATATTTTTTCTTTTTACCAGATTTTTCTTAGTATTTTTCCTAGTATTATAGGATTTACATAATAAATATATTTATCTCAATCAAATGAGATTAACAACTGCTCATCACTATGAGGTACCCGATGGAAGCATTGTCTTGTTGCATTGCTGATGAACTAGAACAGTTTCATCCTTGTAAAGTATTTCTTCATATACAAACAACTGTCATTTTTACAAGTGTATTTAACAAAATGGCTCTAAGTTGTTTTCTCCATAAATTAGGGTCGGAGCACCTTTAACTCCCTGGCGTTGTGACTGTCACAGGAGCACCACTGACAGACGTCACAGCAGTGTCACTGCCTGCCTCCCATGGGATACCTTATTTTCTTAAGTGTTTTTGGAAGTCTGAGGAAATAACCAAATCTCATACTCTACTTTTTGAAAAGTCTCTTTATATTGATTACTAATGTATGGTGTGTGATGAACAGCTAATTGTTGTTTTTAGTAAGAATAAAGCCCTGCAGAATTTGTTGTGTTGTTTCTGCCCTTTAGGTTTGCATTCATTTTTTGTAAGGAAACTCACATGGGAGCTTTCTGATTCTCTGTATTTTCTATATGTGCACACAGGGAAAGAAAAACGGTGGAAATAGATTAAATCATAGCTTTTCTTTGAAGGCTAAGCACAATGATACAGAGTAATTTAAAAGTGAATTTTTTGCAAATAATTCTTTCCTTACACCTGCACATTATTCTCCATTCCTCATAATGAGAGCACTGACAGGGCTCGCTTAACTGGATTCTCTAGGGATTAAAAGGGGCGCTCTGAAGGTTAAGGATTGTGTGGGCGCCGTGGAAGGGCAGGGGAAATAATAAACGCACTCTGGGTTTTAGAGCCATGGAAATTAATGACAGTTTTAAAGTAGGACACTACTCCTTCTTTTACCATGTGACACTTCCCTTGATGTTTTAGTTGTGATTCTAAATAATTTGTATGACTGATATTTAATATATATTTTGTTTTTATTAATAGTGAGTTTTGCAAACACTGTCCAGTATGTATATAGCTTACAGCACAAGAGTTCAGCTGTTTTGATCCAAATTAATTTTTACGACCTATTTCTAATACTTACAGATATTTTTCGCAATTATTAATTAGATCATTCAAGATATACAGCTGAGAAATTTGACCATGTCAATTAAATTTTTTTTCCTACAACTCTCTTTTGACTTTAATAAATGCAGGAATAAGGTCTACTTGTTTCTCCATAATTTAAGTAAAAAAATCCTTTCCAGCCACGTGTTGTACCCTAAATACATCCTCGCATTTTCTCAGTAGGAGAAGTAATTTGGTCATTTTGTTAGATTTTAACTTTTCGTTGTATATGTAGATTTGTAAGTCTGATTTTTAGAGCTGTTGTCAAGGTTTTAGTGTGTATAAAATCTTTGGAATAATTTTAAAATCAGAATTTCAAAAAATTTTTAAAATATCCTCTTTTTGGAAATTTCTTCATACTCCACAACCTGCTGTCATTTTCAACAGAATCATTTCCTTTTTCTTCATGTATTTCTCTTGGCTTTAAGATTATAAGCCTACATATAAATATAGTAAGGTCTCTGTAAGTTGTTTATCCATAGTTTCACTTTCTTGGATAAAAATACCATTACTGCTTTAAGTAGCTTGTGTAGGTAGAATGTCAGTATAAGCATGTTTTGCTCAGTGATGAGGATACATCCTGAGAAATGTGTCACTAGGTTATTTCATTATAAACAGTCATAGCGTGTTCTCACACAAACCTGCCTGGAACAGCCTACCACGTGCCTAGGCCATATGAAATACATGGTTATATATGTAGTTTGTTAGTGACCAAAACACCTGGTGGCACATGACCATATTATTAAGGCAGTTTATGCTTTAGTTTTCAAGGGTATTAAAGAAGAAAAGAAAGGTGTGGAATTTAAACCTAACACTCATATCTCACCAACTTCTAAAATATACTAAAGAAAAACATTTAAAGCTGAAAGTAATTTTAGAGATCACCTACAATTGCTTTCATTTTATAAAGAACATGAACAGAAGTTTTTTACTACCCCCCGTAGTGATGCCTTTGACATACAGTACGGAGTAGTGGTTATCCGCTTACAAGAAGGTCTGGATATATCCCATCTTCAAGGACAAGGTAAATTTGTTTGAAATAAGTTTTTATTTTAAAAATATAAATTACATTGTTAGAAAATTCTGTATAATTGTCGTGCATGTTTTTCATGTAACTTTTATATCTATTTGTGTCACAGACTAGTTGTGTAGCATTTTGCTGTTTGGAGTCCACCGAACTTTCCATTTTCTTGTTGTGCCAGCCTGGATGATTAGTGATTAGTAATAGAGAGTATGAAGTTTAATTCAGACGAAAAGTTTATGAGAAGTAGATATTAGTTATGATTGTAAATTGGCTAAATTTGTAAAAGCAAGTACAGCAGTAGTGTGAGAAAAATTTCAAATGACTGCATTCTCATGTTTATGAAAGTAGTTTTCTATTAATACTAATAAAAAAGTAACAAAATGTAACAAAATCATATGACTTGCTGAAAATGCATTTTCTTATTCTAGAGTAGACTTGGCAAAAGTACTACTTAAATTCTCCCATTATAATAGTGATGTTTATGGTACCTGACTTAAGCCTTTTAACTTGCATAATTATAAATAGTATTCCCTTTCAGTCAAGTATTATAGTTTGGCTAATAAATTACATAGTTCTATCATTTACCAAGGTTTGAATGCAATTGAAATGTTAAAGACATATTTTCAGGTGATTTATAGTCATGAAATATTTTTGAATCACACTCATCAGATGCGGGTACAGGAATATGATTGGCATCAGAAGGAAGAGCACAGAGAGAACACAGGTGGCATTGGGGGCAGCCAGGCACTCTCTTTTAAAAACTTGAGCCTTTTCTTTTATTTTTGTAGCCTGGAAAAGTTTGGTAACTTGCTGGCCCCAGTTTCTTTGTTAAACTGGAGTTCACCTTGCAGAGCTGTAAAGGTTAAAGGGGAGATCAGGCCTGATGAGCTCTTAGTGCAGAACTGGCCAGTGCGCTCCTGTCCTCTGTCTGTGGTTTCTCTCTGCTCACACAAATGAGGGGAGGGCACTGTGAACAGCAGATCATCACGTTCATGTTATTTGTTTCCATGATAAATGTTTTATCTAAGTTAAATATTGAAAATTGTCCCAAAAATGAAAGAAACCACTTAAAAATGAAATAATGTAACCATATGCTTGTTAGGAAGACTATCGCAGGTTGCCTTCCTATTGCATGCCTGTGAACATTGGCCGTGTTTTACGTATTTTTTTTTACTTGCAATTAATTTTGAGAGTAGGGCTTGTTCCATATTGTGTGTATCATTCTTTGGTTACATACAGCCTGTTACATGAATTTCTCTTGTGACATACTCCCCAGCGCCTAGTTCAGGCATCTTAGGTCTTGTGGCTCACATGTTTCAGTGGACAGTCATTTTGAGCAGGTTATCACAAGATTTTACATAAAAAAAATCGTGAATCACTTGGGTTTTAAATGTCAACTATTAAATCATGATGTCTTTGGGCTAAAACAGGATTTTAGATACTATTTTAAATACTTTCATGTCTACAGAAGAATTGTTATCATCACAAGAGAAATCTCCTGGCACCAAGGATGTGGTGCTGAATGTGGAATATGGTAAAAAGTCGGACTTAGATACTTCCAAACCATCTGGTGAAAAGTCTGTTACACATAAAGGTAATTTCCATTCAAATAAGTAACCGTATTAATGGCAGTATTTAAATTGTGGGAGATCATTTTTTTATATAATGTGCTTTGTAAAGTAGCCTCTTCTCAAACTTGATACTTCTCATTGGTCAGGTAAAATTTGATTTTCAACAATGGCTACAAAAGGACTGTTTTAAGGTATTAGAGTGGGTCATAGAACAGAAACCATGCTATTTGCTAAGGTGTTCTTGTGTTTTTATACTTACTTTAAAGACAGATTAAATCTCAACTTTGAAAGAATATAACTTTAGAATAACAAATCTCATAATACTTGCGGAAAATTCTCCCACAAACCTGCATGTTTATGAGGAAAGAAGAGATGACTTCCAAATCTTACTCTCCCGCCCTCACTCTCCTACCTCCATTCAGACTCGTATCTCCGTCTGCCCTGTTCCCAGCTGACGCGCAATAAGAAAGCAGTCTGCACTGTAAATCGTGAAACCACAGTGCGTTTTGTATTTCTGTACAGTTTTTCCATTCTTTTTCTGAAATTGACAAACAAATCATGTCTGTGCTATTTATCTCTTGTAGATTATTTGGAAGAGAAAGAGGATACTTTTTCTTTCCTTCCTCCTCACACGCCTGGCTGCTGAGAGTTGTAGTTGAAGGTGTAATTGACTCCGCTGTCCCTTTCAGTTTTTGCTGGCTTGATTATGGTTTTCTCTTTTGCCTCAAACTCCATAAACTGATCCTGGTGACAACTCTTTACGTTCCCCCTGTATGTTAGTTTATGACATACATTCTTTCTTTTTCTCCTGGTTTTTTTTTTTTTTTTTTCGTGTTTTGCTCATTTGTTTTCCTTACAATGGATCCTTTCTCTGCAGAGTCTGTGAGGAATTAATGCGTGAAGGCACGTTGGAAGAATTTATCAGGCAGCTACTCTGCTCGCATGTGTTAGTAGATGTTACCCATACATTAGCTTATTGATGTGTGTCACATTTTGAAATTATTACTTTCATAGACTAGGATAACTGGGTCAGTACATTTATTTGCTCATCTTTCTGTTGTAAAACTTTAATTTAATCATTTTTAAATGTCAAGATTTCCTTGACTTTTCTGAACTCATCTAATGAATACAGAATATCCATAGTTGCAATGTTTTAAAAAAATTATCAAAGGCAAATAATACTAAATATTTATTTTATGAGGATGGTTCTATTCAATACCACGAAGTTAAACGTAATTGGTTATTACCATAACATACATACAATTCGCATTCAGATGTAACCTTGCCCTTATTTTTTGTTTGCTTTCTATTCAGTCTGCTCTCAGATCAGCATAGATACTGCAGAGAAGTTTGTCTGTCTTGAATTTTTTTTTTTCCGGTTTCTTTTTTGTTTTAGTTTTGTTTTTTTCTGTGTTTTGTTTTGTTTTGAGGCAGGGTCTCTAATATTCCGAGGCTGACTTTGAATTCATAGTGATCCTTCTGCTTTAGCATCCCATTTGCTGGGATTATAGGCGTGTACCAGCTCTGTAGAGAAATTTAAACATGTAAAAAGTATTCATAATTAGAAACATTCCTGTGTAGTTCTGACGTAGCCCCAGTATTCAGGTGTATCTGCATGGGTTATTGAGGCACACTGTGTGCACGGGGACAGAAAGAACACCCTTTAGTACATGCTTTATGACAAACCCTGAGCTCTGTTCCATCAGTGCTTACAATATAACAACCTTAAGAGGTAGGTAGTGCTGACCCTTTCTGAAAATGAAGAAATCAAAGAGTTCCCAGCGCAAGCCCACCCAGCTAGGAAAGGGATGTGAAGTGCTGCTGGGACCCTAGGAGACGGCACCGCAGTATGCTCTGTCATCCAACTGGGAGCGCTATGTGCCTTAAAAAAATGAATACAAGCTTATGTTCAGAGAAAACCGTGGGGTTAGGAAAACTGTTAATTTGGGGGTAGAAATGATTACCACTAAATATAAATGAACAAATACATGCATAAATACGTGCATATATGTTTATTTATTTACACTTCTTCATAACTTGGCATATATATAAAACAGAAGACTTCTATCTCTAATAAAAATTCCTTAATATTTCAAGTGCTGATTAACTTTTACAAATACCAGATATCCATTAAATATTTCTAAAGTTGTTTTTTTAGGCATTTGCACAGTGATACAGCAATGTGTTTAAAATTTATGTATTATGTACAAAGTCAGTTTATTAAAGTCATATTGTTCTATACAAGCTATAGTTTGACATTTTGTCAGCTGATTTCAAGTAGGAAAGTTTCCAAAATACTGTAATTTTGAATAATTCTATAGGAATAAAATTTCAGGGTGAATGTTAATCATTTACCCTGTAGTCTAAAATGTGTTCATGTTTTTAAATCTTGAAAATTCAGTGTAGAAATTATTAACCTCCAGTCTTGATCATTTTTCATGGACTGTTGCTTCATATTATGTTTTGTTATAAATGTGCTTATTTACATTTTCATTATTTTATAATGTAAAGGCAATTAACTTAATATTTTGTGTTTTTTAAACATAATCTAGATGAGGAAGAGGATGGCAAGACTCCAACTCAACCCCTGTTGAAAAAAGGCAGGCATTTTTCATCATTTCATTTTAATCCCTTTTCCATGCTCTTGACACTTTAACCTCCTACCTTATTTTCTTTTTCTACCTTAGTTTTTATTTCATGATGAGGTGATGATCGTTAAATGCAGATTAGAAAAATTATTAGTCCAAATAAAGAGTTACATTTTCCTGAAGACAAGGTGATATATCTCAGAAAAATTCTTCTAAATCATCAATAGCTCTGAAGTACTCAAATCCAGAAAGTTAGTATTAATTATTTTTATTTTAAACTGCATGGTGTAGATAAGTAGGGACACTGAAACAGGTTTATTTATTTACAGTGTCACTTGCGTTCTTTACCATCAGTTCTACCCAGCCAACTCAGTTTTGATACTAATATATTTTTCATTTCAAAAATTACAATATTTCTCACAGTCGTGCTGCGTTTGGGCGATACGGTCATGTCAGCGTACATGAATTTTATGAGCAGGAGATAGAGGTGAGAGTTACGGAGCAGTGTGGTTTGGTAGCCATACGATTTCATCGTGCAAAATCGTCTGTCATGTTTGCATACATCCCGGCAGCATGAAAAGTGAATGATCGACGTTTGGCAAGGGAGTTCCTTTTACGGATTTCTGTTGAAGTCTTACCGTAGGAATTTCATACTAGTCATTTTGCTTGTTCACAGGAGCAGTGCTGTTGTTTGTTTTTGTGGTGACCCCCTGGGAACATGCATGGGAACTCCTCTGAGACCCTGCCCTTGGGCCCAAGGAGACAGGTGCCTCCAGGGAGTCCCACCATCTTTCTGTGGTGAATAGAAAGATGGGGTGATGTGTCTTCAGAATTGGGCCGCAGACTGAGGGGACACACAAAAAAGTGTTTTTTCTCAGACCAGGGTTTCGCCGCGATGATTGTACATGTATGTCTCCAACTTCCTTCTGTCATTTATGTTACGGATAGTTTTTTATTTAAAAAATACATTTTGAGCCTTACATTACTGAGCTACAAGTTCAAAAAAGATGTTTTTACGGAACAAGGATAGACTTCATTTACCCATTTAGCCTGAAATAGCTTTCCAGAAAACTAAAATCTCATAGTCAAATACAATTTTTGATTGGTACTTGTGATTCTCTTACATTTATCAAAATACTTCAAACTATTAGAAATTAGACAAGATAATTCACATGAATTTAGCTGTGATATTTATGTGTAGCTATTTTAAAGTATATTTAAATTATAAAAAAATTGCAAGCTTATGATTGATGCAATATACAACTATATGCATTATGAACACATTTGAATATATAAATAGGAAAATTATAAGAATTAAGCAAAAGAGATATAATACTTTCCATATATCTTATTTTTTCTGCTTCATCCTTTAGAATCCAAAGGCCCTGTTGTACCTTTAAATGTAGCTGACCAAAAGCTCCTTGAAGCTAGCTCACAGTTTCAGAAAAAACAAGGCAAGAATACTATTGATGTCTGGTGGCTTTTTGATGATGGAGGTAAGATCATTGATAAATTTTTTAAAACAATTTAAAATGTACTGAACATAGAAGACTGGCATTAAGAACTCGCATGGGCTTTTTACTCATCCTGCACTCTACCCAGGTTGTACCACTGTGCTCAGACAGCAGCAGAGTCCGCTCGGAGTCAGGCAGTGCCAGGTCTGTTTAGGCTTTCGGTGTGGAAGTTGCTCAGTCCTGGAGGTCTGCCCCTTAACATCTAACATTACAAATCCTTTTGTGAGTGTCACTTGGTTGGGGATGGTACTTGGTGTTTCTTCATAAGCAGTTTCAGGTTAGGTGCTTTTGGCAGAAATGTCGCAGAAGCAATGCTATGCTCTTCCGTCTGCCTTTCCCCGGGTGACACATGGTGTTGATTTACCCCGTCACTGAGAGAGTGTACTTTCACCCTGGAGTAAGGTGTTTTTCTGCAAATTTACCCACTGATAAGTTGCTTTTTCCTTCTCTTTATGATTACAGATACAGGTGATTACTTTGAAGCTATATAAAGCTATATATGTTGACTTTACAATCCCATCCTCTCTTCCTCATTTATTAGTTAGCATCTACTGAAAGGAAGAGCTTTCTCTTTTTATTTCTATCAATATGTGCTCGGTGATTTGTGTTTACTAATAGGGTATAATTTGTTGCTGTCGTTAATGTTAAAGTTGTCCCATATTTAGCCAGCAGCATCTTCGTTGGCTAACTGCTAAACACCAATTTGTCACGGCGCAGGCATCTGGGGATTCCTTTCAGATAGAAGATGATGCTCCAGCTCAGTTTTGTAGTTTTGTGCTTTGCCTGTGCTGGCTGTCGAAAGGAACCTTGACCCAAGGAGCTCTGTTGTCTTTCCTGGAGAACAGTGTTTCGAAGTAAATAGTGAACGGGGCAGTAGATAGGCTGCAGTTACTAGGGTGTCGTGCTGCAGGCGGCTCGTGGGCAGAGCTGAGAAGGAGGCAGTGTCTGTGTTACCTGTGTGCCTGGAGATGCGGAGATTGAAACCAGCTCCAATCCAGCATCTTCCTTTCCATAGTTCGCATTTCGGTGTGAACCTGGCTCCCACTAGGGGCAGTAAATATATTCATTCCATTTCTTCAGTTCTTCTGTATGAGACTAATTTCCTGACTGCAAGGCTATTATCCTATATTATTGTTTTATTCAAAAAGCCAGAACTATAAAGGGTTTTCTCCTTGTTTAAGCCTGCCTGTCTGATAGCTTTTTGACTACATTAAGGAATGATGAAAGAGTTTTGTTTTATAACAAGATGTAAGTATGCCATTCCCTGCCTTTTATTTAACTACCTTGCATAAAAAGTTACTGATTGAGAAATTAGCATTTAGTAAATGACTTGTTCTGTCTTTAATTCAGGTTTGACATTATTGATACCCTATCTTCTGACTACCAAGAAAAAATGGAAAGAATGTAAGATCAGAGTATTCATTGGTGGAAAAATAAACAGAATAGACCATGACCGGAGAGCGTAAGTTTATTTTAAATTGGAAGAGGTTTAATCTAGTAGCACTTTATTATCACAATATACATTTGGTAGGCTAAAAATTAGACGGTCCAGAAAATATAGATCATGTTGTTTTGCCTTACACTTAAGCTAATAAAACTTCATTCAGCACTCCCCCCGCCCCCTGCCCTTTGGAGACAGAGTCTCACTATATAATCCAGGCTGGCCTTGAACCCACTATGGAGCCCAGGCTGGCCTCAAATGCGTGGGAATCCTCCTGCCTCAGCCTCCCAAATGCTGGGATTACCACACCCAGCCTCATTCTCTTTCATATGATCTTCATATTTAAGTTATAAACACTTAATTTTACTTAGAGGGGATATCTATAACACGTTGACCTTTGAGGTCTTTATTAAGCCCTTGTGGCTTTAAAGCAGCTTTTTTTTCCCCTTTTCGTCGAAGGAGAAAGCACATCAAAACTAACGTACATGTACGGGGTGCCTTCGAGATGGCAGCAGTGTGGGTGCCCTGTGTGCCCTCCTTCTCTTCGTCTGCACTGCCACAGTGCCGGCTCTGTCTCCGGTGCCTGTGACATGCATTCTCGTCCCTGAGCCTTGGCCTTTCCCCCCCAGTTCATGTGGGAAGCAAAGTTTTGGCCATCTGCTTCCTCTGCCAACCGTGACTTCTCTGTGTGCTGCTCTGGAAAGTACAATCGTCCTCATGTGGCTGTCAGGGCCCTTGGCAGTCTCCCCACGCATTCCCTCTGTGCTTGCCTCCCCTCCTCCGGAGGAGCCTGGACTCCAGCGTGCGCCTCTGCAGACGCGTAACTCCGCTGTGGCCTCAGGCTTCCACGGCTCTGCCTGCTCGTCAGCTGTACATAGCTCATCACTTGCTCTCCTCCGCCCCCACCTCTGTTTAAATAGTCTGTTTGTTAAAGCCCAGCATAGTTTTTCAGAACACAAGGCCCTAGTTTTTATCAGGTCTCCTTCTCCCCTCCCACCCCTAATTGTTTTCTTTTTATTTCTTTCTTTAAATTTTTTTGGCTTTTGTTTTTGAGACAAGGTCTCACGGTGTAGGTCATGCTGGCCTTGAACTCACTACATACCCAAGCTGGCCTCAATTCATAGACATCCTCCTGCATCAGCCTCCTGAGTGCTGGGATTATAGACATACACCACCATGCCCATCCCTAATTTTTTTCTTTCTGAATCATTGTACACTTGATGCCACGCTTGTCTTTTTGGCTTGTACGTATTTTCTTAAATTTGAGTTTGTGGGCCCTGTAATATTTAGCATGTTGTGCTATAGGCTGTTAGGAGATGGATACTAAAATTCATCTAGGTGTTTATTCATATTCAACAGTGATGCATCTAAGAAATCTTAGTAATGCATTTAGTAGTTAAACCTATAGCTCATGTGTTTTCTGATAAGCATTCTTCTGGAAAGCATAATCTGAAAATAATTTTAAAGCTATTTACTATTTTTTTGGTAAAGCTATAGCCTTACTAATATAATTTAACTTTAAAAGTTAGTTGCCATTCCAACTGTATTATTAATGTCTTTCTCTGTCTACCCCACTCATTACTAGGTACAAAACAGAGATTCATAGACAGTAAGAGAATGTAACTGTGGCAGTCTTAGGCGATTTAGACCTCTCCTCTGTGAGTGAGCGCCGTGCGTTAGTTTACCTCACAGTGCTTGCCTGTGTCTCATGCTTCTGTTTATTTTGTTTTGGTTTTTGAAATAGGGTTTCACTATACAGCCCAGCCAGGCCTTGAACTTGCAATGATTCTCTTGCCTCAGCCTCCTGAGTGCTGGGATTATAGGCGGGCACCACTACATCCAGCCATGTTTTAAAAATTAATGTTTAGTTTTAATGTTTAGTATTTAGGGGTTTTTTTCCCCTGTTTTCTTAAATTATGTAGATTGAGCCCTATGTAGGATGAAAATATCTGTACACACCTTGCCTGTATCTAAATGTTGCTCACTTGTGTTGCAGGATGGCCACTTTGCTTAGCAAGTTCCGGATAGACTTCTCTGATATCATGGTCTTAGGAGACATCAATACCAAACCAAAGAAAGAAAAGTAAGTTGTTTGGTAAATTGTGTACAAATGTTCAGCCCTTTTCCGAATGGCTGCACAGATAATTGAACTTAAAGACTTGAGTGCTTTTCTCCTGCTTTAATGTGAAACCAACTGAGAGTTGGCTCTCTGTAAGCAGATATTAAAGTAAGTGTCTTTGTTATAGTAGCACTTTTGGATCCAGAGATTCTAAAATTTTTCCTGTCTGCCCTTTACCCCCTTGAAAATGCTCTCCTGTATTTTCTTGCATTACTTGTACTTACTGGTGCTTGAGCTGTGAAAGCTCTTGTTGTTCTGAGGAAACTACTTTGTGCATGTGAGACGAGCTCTCCACTACCGAGCTGCAGCCCCAGCCACGCCGTTCATCTTACTCTTCAGAGGGGCCGTGTTGGCGCTGTGCTGCTGCGCGTTGCCTAGTCTGAGAAGGGAGCCACGGGAGCACAGGGAAGCCGCGCTGTTACTGTCAGGGCAGTTCGAAGTTTCTGAGTTCCGTGGACTACAAGTGGCTATTTTCTGAAGAAATAACCAGAGTGATTGTTATAGCTGTAATGTGGAGGGGCACATAATAGACAAGAAGCACTAACTTTGTTGTAATTTAAGATTTTTCTCTTACGTAATTTAAAATAAATTGTCAATATTCTTTCTCAAGTATTGTAGCATTTGACGAGATGATTGAGCCATACAGACTGCATGAAGATGACAAAGAACAAGATATTGCAGATAGAATGAAAGAGGATGAGCCGTGGCGCATAACAGATAATGAGCTTGAGCTTTATAAGACAAAGGTATTTCTGTTTCCTTTCCGTTCATCTCCCATGTGCTTTGGGGGAAACAGAATTTTCAGCGACTCCAGTTTGACATGGAAGAAACCAATTACATAAATTCAGTCAAATTTAAGTCGGGTTTATATGTGAATAGTGGGAAGCATCATTTCTTTCCTAAGTTGAGAACAGATACCTATTTTTATTATGCCAAGATTCATTATACCTTGTTTCGTCTGTTTATGATTTTGTGAGCTGTGCCAGCTGCTTGCTTGGGGCTGGAGAGGCAGGCCATGGCCACGCACTTGCTGTTCTTGTACTCTGCCGCTGCGCTGCCTCCTCGGCCCTGAATTATGCTCAGCTAATTTTCAAGTAGTTTGGGAATGATTTTTATCTTGTTTTCATTTCAGACATACCGGCAAATCAGGTTAAACGAGTTATTAAAGGAACATTCAAACACAGCAAATATTATTGTCATGTAAGTACTATCTGTATTAAGATTTCCTTCGCTGTTCATTTTATGATAATGTACTATACTTTTAATTTTTGAAGTACTTACCTATATAGCACTCATTAATGACTTAGTGATTTATAAAAAAGGGAAAAACAAACTTTGTTGGATATACTTTGCTTTGAACATCTGGAAAAATCACTTAAAATCACTTAAATTAGAAAAGAAAAATTAAAACCTTTTAAGCTTATATGAGTCTAAGCAATTCTTTACCATAATAGGTTATTTATCTTTATTTCTTGAAAATTTCTTCTCATTCGGAAATACTGTAGTCTAGTTACGAAGCATGTGTGGGATAGGAGCCCAGGTAGCTTCCTCATGAAAATAACCCCGTGATTTAGAGGGTTACAGTGGAACAGCATTCCTATCTGTTTGGATAGGAATGAGTTTGGGTCCCGTCTCCAAGTGCGTTCATGTAGGCCACATGTGCTTACACTGAATAGAAATGCTAATGCCTATTTGGCTGTTCTTCTACTGAGGTAGGTTAACTAGCTATTACTTGAGCTCATATTTCTTCAGTCCTGAAGCCTGTGCCCTTATATAAGTAAGCAAAGCTCAGACCTTCAGAAACATGTCAAATAATGAATAAAGCAGACCAAAAGAGCTCAGTTGCAAATACTTAGCTGTTCCATTCAGTTTCAAGCTTTGCTATTGACCGTTAACACACAGACCTTTAGAGAAAAATCTCAGATTAGCTGGTCTCTACTACATAGTCTAGAAATAGAAGGTAAAACAAATAAGATAAAAAATAATAATATATGAATATCATTTATCTTAAATAGCTTCTATTTTCCAAATTCTGATACAAATATCCCTTTGTCCTCAAAGAATACCATCTAACCTTGTTGAAGAAGCTGAAGCTGGAGATTTAGGTGTAGATGTGGTTTTTCTGTATTACAGTTTATAGAAACACTTGTTTGCTTTTCTTATGAACTAACGTTTAAAAATCTTCTCTTTTAATCTAGAAACATGAGAACATGGTAGGTCTAGTCTAAATGCAGAGTTTCCCTTTCTCAGTATTCTGCAATTACAGCAGTTTGTAGGTGGTTATTGTGATTTAGTTTATAAATTTTGTCACTTTTTCTTTTTCTCAATTTTAAAACATTGTTTAATGTCCTTTCTCTCTTTGACCCCAGGAGTCTCCCAGTTGCACGAAAGGGTGCAGTGTCCAGTGCTCTCTACATGGCTTGGCTGGAAGCTCTGTCCAAGGACCTGCCACCAGTCCTCCTGGTTCGTGGGAACCACCAGAGTGTCCTTACTTTCTATTCTTAGACGTCCTACACAGCAGACTGCCCTCCAGAGTGGTGTTTCAGTGCCTGCCAAGGTGACTGAAGTCTTCAGTGGATGACACATTAGCATTACAGTGGCAAACTGTGACTTTTCTTTCACTACTTCATTAATTTTAAAGCACATGGGAACGTTTCTCCATGGATACACATATGGAGACTTTAGTTTTAGTCAATTCCATATTTCAATTTTTATGAATGGTGATTCTCTCTTGTTGGACTGAAGTTCATGAGAGTAAAGTTTTCCTTTGCTACTTGAATAGCAATAAAAGTGTGATTTTTTTTTTTGATAGATGAAAGGAGTATAAAAAGCCTTTAGCCTTGAGGTGCCTTCTGAAACTAACCAAATTTCATCCATATATCCTGTTTTTATAAATTTGTAGGATGTCAAACTTTGCCTTCAGATATTTTATTTCTAGTCTCTTTCACCTTAAAATGGACCCTACTTTTCATCTTCAATTGACCAGTAAGTGTTGAGTACTATATGTTTTCTATGTTTTGTAGAAGTATCTGTTAGATATAAAAAGTGAGAATTAGGGCAAGCTAATGCAAGATGGAAGAAAGGAGGGACAGGGTAACCAAAAGGTGTGAGCTGCAAGGTTAGGTGTGTGTGTGTGTATAGATACAGGACTAGGAAAGAAAAGGGCCAGGTTGCCTTTTTAAACTTCCATTTGGCTGTTAGTCTGTCTTTATTTTTTTGAAACAGTAGGGAAGGTTGGAGATTTACCTGGTGTTTCTATTTACTATGCTTAAAAATCACATGTCATTCTTTAAATTAAAATCGAGATCATTTGTATTTAAGAGATATTTACCTAATTTGGAATTCCCCTCAAATCTGAGGGACTTTTTAAGAAACACTAACAAATTTTTCTGGAGGAAATTTAGACAAAGCGCAATGTTATTTAATAGAATATTTAAATAAGCACTATGTTGAATTTCACTATACTGTACCATTCTTTATAAATCATTAAAATAGTGTTTGAGCAAATGGTTAAATGGACCACTGGTTTCTTAGTGAAATGTTTTTAGGCTTAATTCATTCAATTTTCAAGTACACAGTCTTAATACACTCAGGTTTGAACAGATTATTCTGAACATTGAAATTTAATCCATTCTTAATACTTTAAAACTTTTATGTTAAGAAAAACTGCCAGTTTGTGTGTTTGAAATGTCTGTTTTGACATCAGTCTACTAGTACAATTTTGACAGTGCATATGTACTGTTACTAAAAGCTTTATATGCAATTATTAATGTGAAGTTTTTCATTTTTTTATTTAAGGATTTCCTAAAAACATTTCAAGGGATTTATGTCTACACCTTTGTATGGGTGTGTATACACAGATACAGATGTGTCTATGTAATGAAATTTATGTTGCTGGTATTTTGCTTAAAGTGATCATGGTTTGTTAATATTTTTTTATTTTTGTAAACATGTTCAAAATCAGATCAATAGACTGTAGGTTTCATGGAGAGCAAAGGCAGTCCTTTGAAGGCCAGAGTGTAACTTCCACAACTGTCATCCATTACAAAATAGAAAGCATTTCATCCAAAATCCTTGTCAATGATTCATTGATAAGTTTCAGTGATGGAGAATTAGAGAAATTCTCATGCATCTTGATCGAAATCTATAAAAATTATTTTCAATGTTGCAGTAGTTTTGCTGCATGAGTATAAATTCGAGATCTCATTTTAATTCAAAATATTAAAGTGAAGTAACCATTTCTCTAAATTTTTTCGTACATTATAACTCACAGCTTTGTTCCATTTGTTACTACAAGTTTGCAGTGTTTAGGGAGAAGGAGTAGAAATGTCATTCAGTGAGCAATATCATGTGTGAATGTTTTAAATGGCTGATAGGGCATGAACTGAGAGCTGCTATTTTGAAATGTGCACAGGTACACTTCCTTTTTTGTTTTTATTTAAGGTTTTTTTTTTCTATTCAGGAAAACATGATTGTCATCTGTACTACAGGAACCAAATATTATGCATCATACATGTGTGTATAAAGTACATAAATATATCTAAATATACATAATGCAGGGAGGGTGATAATGTCTGTGAAATAATGTAAGAAACTTTTCACTTCTAAAAAAAATGCATTACTTTCACTTAACACTAGACACCAGGTCAAAAATTTTCAAGGTTGTTGTAGTGCTCTAAAATTTCAACGATGATTAAAGATGCTAGCTAGTGTTGAAGCTATTCATTCAACTTTATTTATGCTGAATTTTGATTATTTTAATGCCAAGTTTTTAATTCTAATCATTGGTGACAACTTGGAAATAAATAATTACACAATGGCATTTGAGTTCATTATTCCTATAGGTGAGAAAGCAAGAATGTTAGTGTTAAGCTGATGAACAGTAAATTAAATCAAATATTTATTTGTTACATTGTTTCCTTTGTATTTAGGTTCCTATTACATTCTTTTTATATTGCTTGCTGACATTACATTTTTTTAAGTCTATGGAAATAATTTAAAGATTTGAGCGCTGGTGGATGATTATCTACTAAGTTTGAAAATGTAATATTTTGATAATACTGTACTATAACTGTCACACAAATGCTTTTTTAAATGTTTTAACCTTGAGTATTGCAGTTGCTGCTTTGTACAGAGGTTACTGCAATAAAGCAAGTGGATTCATTAAAACTAGTCAAGTCTACTCTTGTATTTTAACCTGTTATAAGTCTAAGCCAGGTTTGTGTTTTCTTCTCGTTTATGTAACTATTCTTTTATGAATGTCTGTATTTTTTAATGGTTTTATCTTAATATCCATGCCTTGGAAAAATTATTTGAAATCGTTCCCTATCCCTAAGCCTCTGCAATAATCACTCTTGATACTGACTGACGGAACTCTATAAGGTATAGCTCATTATGATTTTTTACAAATAACTTAGCTGCTCTAATTCTGCATTATTTGGAGGCCAAATCCCTCTTTATGAATGAGGAAGCTAGAAGATTAAAAGGCATTCGCAGTTCTTGAATTTAATCTGATTTGTTTTCTTCCTAAGATTTTCACTAAGCTGATTTACAGTGTTATGAAAACATTTTTCCTTTCTCATTTAAATCCTAGAAATGCATTACAGAATAGTTATTTATCTCTCCTAAGAAAGCAGCTTGGAGCACACTAGGGAGTTTTCCAAGGTCATAGTAAATGAACGAAGATGTTGGCCTAGAGCCCAGGTCTGTGATCTCCAGGCATTCCTCCATATGCATCCCCTGGTGCCTGATCTGTAAGTTACAGGGTTCTGAAAGACAAGCATTCCCAAACCACTCACCCTGTCTATACAAGTTTGTGCTCAAGTAATGCAGATATGCAAATTACAGCTGCAAATACAGATTGGCTACAGGTCAGGTTGCCTTAATACATCTAGAACCAAATATAAATGTCCATTATATGAGCTTTGTCTTTATTCTGAAATAAGTTACTAATCAGTTTATTCACTTCCTTGGGAACCTAAAAGAACTCAGAGACAACAGGAATGTGACTTTGCTTAATTTTAGACCATCCAACAGATTTCAAAAATATAATTCGTCTTTGAACAACCAGGTTTTGTTCTTATTCACCCCCAGGAGGAAAGCAAAGGAATGCATTTGATATGCTTCCACTTTACCTACCAGCTGGGTATTTGTAGTATCTGAAGAAACAGGTGGTAATGCTTATTAGGTAAAGAAGGTCCAAGTCCCGTGATACACCCAGGGGTCATAGATCGACATTTCAGATAGTCTATTCAATGGGAGCATTGGAACATCAGCCCATTAACCCCCCTTTGAGTGTAACATTGAAATTTGAGTTACACTAAGCAAGAGAGACGATTTTAGGGCAGAGGTTATGCCTCCAAAGTTGTTAACTTCTTACTGGGCAGCCTCACATCTGGCCACTGGATTTCCAGATCAGAAATCTGCACCCTAACATAACCGTATCTAGACCCAGTTTTTTGTCCCACTATTTGTATGTGAATACAAATTACCAATATAGTTATCTTTGTAGCAAATGTAAAAGGAAACTTACTTCTTAGATGCATGAAATAGAATCTGTGACCCATGAATATTGAATGTTAAAATTTAACTCCATACCTACCAGAAGTGAATTAAAATACTGCTGAAGACTGAGTTAGAGAAGTGTTGAGATTTTTTTCCTGGCAGACTTAATCTAAAGAAGAGAAGCACTTCATAGGTTAACTGTATTCAGCTCTGATATGTCTAACAACAGGTACAGCCAGAGACACCCTAAAGGTTGGGTAGTATTCATATTTTCTAATTACATAGGTAGATTAAAGACAAGTTATAAGCATACTTACATTTGAAAGCACCAACCAATCCAGTTTTAAAGGAGGGTAGGCATAATTTGACAAGGAGCAATTCACAGGAGTTTTCCCCAATAATCTATAAGCCACAAGCTATTTACATCTACAAGTTTGGCTTAAATCACCAAACCTTGAAATTCCTAAAAAATATGACTGAGAAATTTAAAAGAAAGACAAGTTAGGTATGGGGAGAAGGGTTGTGAGGTGGAAATTTAAGCTCCAAGAAGAGGTTTGTTAATTATGAAGGATTTGTCTTTTTATTATTATATTTTCACAGTCATATTTCCTTTTCAGAAATAATTATGAAGAGTGGAAGTCACTTTTTTCCTCTAAATTTTGAAAACTTGTGACCCAGTTACCATTTCCTATTGTTTACGCGTCCCGGTCCCAGTCTCAGAACTGTGACTCATGACTTCCCCCGTGTTCATTTCGCTACAGTTTTTCCGTCAGTGAAGATAATCCTTTGTTTACTTTCCATGCACCTGTGAGTTTAACATTGTTGACATAAATTTCACACTTGGTTTTTTCAGAAATTTGATGGGGAACCACAGGTGTGTTATGTGTTGAAACACTGACTGGAATGGTGCTTTTTAAACTTAAGGGCACATCAGAGCCAGCCGGCTCGCTTACGCAGACTTTGGGCTGGCGGTCTAGCCCAGTAGAACAGTCTGTGTGAGGCCTGTTTTATTCCTGCCACATAACCTCTCCTGAGTGAAAGTCACCTTCACCTGTCCTGCTCTTCAGTAAAACTCTCAATTCTTTGGAATTTTTGTCCTTGTTTCCATACTGCACCTGATTTTCTTTCCTTATACCATTTAGGGGTTCCGATCAGCTTCTATCTTTGTCAGTTTCTTATTGCTGAGACACACTACCTAACACAAGCAGCTTAAAGAAGGAGAGGTTTGTTTAGGCTCAAAAGTTTCAAGGTCTCAGTCCATGACCAGTACCTAGCTCCAGAGTAAAAGATGGCAGCACGGGAGAGGCTGGCGGATGACAACCTCTCACGTCGAGGCAGGGAAGCAACAAAGGAAGGAGCTGGGGAGGGAGACGCCCTTCCAGGGCAGAGGCCAGGGACCCACTTCGGGCCAGAGCGCACCTCCTGACAGCATGTTCAGCTGTGGGTTGATCAGTAGAATGTAGAGTCCCCATCACCCAGTCACCTTCCGGAAGTCCGACTTCTGAACATGTGTCTTGGGGGACATTCCAGATCCAAACCATGATACCTCATTTCCAAAGTACTCAGCATTTTCACATTGTAGTGTTGTTGGATGTTTGTCCATGGTAGGAACAGAACCCAAAGCATGCTAACAGAAAAAGGAAGTTCAGGAACCCACTTCAGTTCACGGACTCAGGATAGTGAAAGCAAGGTCTACTTAGAACAGTGTCTGAGGGTTCCAGGTCTACCTTGCTGATTTCAAGCCACTGTAGGCTTGGCTTCACTCTCAAAGTAGTCACTACCTAGCATGCTTCTTGACAGAAACCCTGCTTGGTCTCGGGCGTGGCGGTGACTGTAGGAAACGATACGATGCTGTCAGCGTTGGCAGAAAGACGAGGGAAGAGCCCCAATGGGTTCAGCTTAGGAAATGGGAGCCCTGTGATTCAGTCACAGTTAGGCATGAGTCTTGCGTCCACTTGACAAGCAGTGGATTCTTTACAGAGTAAAAGATTCTATTGAAAAGAAAGGCTGGGAAGACTAAACCAACAGATGGCTGTGACCAATTATTACCCCATGACTGCTCTAAAAATGGTGGTCTACATGCAGCTGAATATGAGAAAACCTAATTCATCACTTTTGGAGTCTGGTTATACAGATCCAGAACATTTAGGAAGGTCAACTTAAGATGTGGCTCTCATCCAGCGTTCTATGAAAGGCCACCCGACATGTTTGCACGTGTGACAAACTATAACTTTATCAAATTCCTCTGTGTACCAGACACATAGCTTATTTTATCTCAGTCTGCACAACTGTTAGGTAGATTCTGTGACTCCATATCATACTTTAAAGCTAGGGTCCGGATTCAGAGTGTAGCTCAGCCCTGTGCTCTTAGGCACTCATTAGACTGCTCCCCACTTACATAGTTAGGGAGGGCAAACAGGAATTGTCCTAAGAGTGCCTAACTGGGAGTCTGAGTGAGGATGAATACATGCCCTGAAGGCGAGCTCCTGGTCACGTTGCCTGTCCTGACTGTGCTGTGCCACATGGTCTTCCGCGGCTATGTAGGAAGAGTTCGACCTTCTGAGGGTGCACACTGGCTGTGAGGGCAGGTGTTGGGTGACTCCTCCAAGAAAGCCACAGAATCTTGCTCCCAAAGTAGTTTTCTCTGGTGAACACTACTGGCCAGCTGCCCGTGTGACTTTGGGCTGGTAACTACTTACCAACATGAGGCGTCTGATCTGTGATCTGAGCATCACTATCCTCCTAGGACTTGCCTATGGTAGCCCTATTCTCTATGTGCTAATTATAACACAGGAAAATGTACCTATCAATGAACAATATTCTATCCTTCACATAAGAAGATATCCTAGAGTGTGTGCTTTTTTTTCTGTTTATTCCAAAAATTATTTTTAGAGCCCATTATTATGAATATAGTTAAACAAAACATTGGATTGTGCATCTAATAGAAACTTAAAACTTTATAGAGAAAGTATATAAGCACTGTTAACTCATACCTCTATAAACATTGTCTTCTATCATGTTGTTACTGTAACATTACCTGTCATAATAGCTACTGACTTGTATCGATATCTCCCTCCCTCGTTACAAAGATTTACCTCATTCACTTTTATCTTTTTTCAGCCCTAATGTTTAGTCGTTTAAACCCTAAAATATTTATTCATTAAAACCATGAAATAGTTAATGAGCCACAACACTGAATAACTTTAACAGGTTCAAACCAGATTAAATCCCAGTATTTTGTCAGCAGCACCTTTTTATCATACATTGTTTTCTAAATGATATACAGTCAGATCTAAATATTGACCAATTCTTTATTTACATTTGTTACCACTCTAATAATTCTAGTTACTGCCAGCAATCTTTCAACTTTTTATCAGATGAGGTATATCATTCTAATTAATCAGTTATTGATGTGTTAAGCATGCAAGCAAAGCAGCATTTTAAGAAATTTCGTGTAAATATATGAGCTATTATACATATAACATGATTGCTTCATATGTACACACATTTTAAAGCTATATGATCCATATGTGTGGCATGTATTATCCTCAAAACTAATGACAAATAAGATACTTGAAAAGTAGATTTATTTAAATCCATATCACTTATCGTGTCCTGATTAAGTATTGGAAACCTGGCACATACAGGTTTACTCCACCTTACAGAGTTTTATTATAAAGTTCTAATTATTGAATCTGCAAATCAAACATAAGCATCAATGCCTGAGCCCTAATCATCGCCATCTCCCTAACAGCTGTCTGTAGTACGGGCCATGATCTTGTTTGTACTTCTAGAATGACCCTGGTTTCTAACTTCAGTTCACATTAGTGAGAACAATGCTGTTCTGCTAAATTCAATCTCTTGTCCTGCAATGCACAGTGTTTTCACTGTTTTTTCATTTTTAACAACTTTAACTCTATAAACATCCCTCAGCTATGCCATTTTATCTAAAAATACTAGCCTTTGTCTTAACTACTTTAGGCTTCACTTTAGCAATAGAACTTAGCCTGACAGCTCCTGATCTTAACATTAAGTTCTCCTCATACATCTCTAAATTCTCAAATCTTTTAGGATTTGAATTTTACTATACATAAAATTAACAAGTCAAAATAAGGTTTCCACTATTCTAGAACTAAATGATAAGAAAAAGAAGTATCCCAAAATATCTTTCAAACAGGATCAAGTTCGAGCCCGACCTGGGAAATTTAGTGACTTAGTGAAAGCCCGTATCAAAAGGGGGGTGGGGTGTGCTGGGGATGTAGCTTAGTGCAAAGGCCTTGGGTGCAGTTCGCAGTATTGGAGAGAGAGGGAGGGAAGGAAGGAGGCAAGAAAGGCAGGCAGGTGACAGGAAAATGAAAAATCTACCCGCTACAACCATTAATCAACTTTTGTAACTGTGCAGCATAGCTGAACCTATGAAATCTTCATGAACATCAATCTCTGTCTTCAGAAATAACTCAGTCCTCCAAATTCTTAAAATCGATAACTTACATCCATATAATCATAAATGATGCCATCAAAAGACTCAAAATTAGTATATCCCAAATTACTGCACTGTAACCCCAAGTGTCAGAAGACTTTAGAAGCTCTTGTCATGCAATTTCTAAACAGCACTAATACTCTTCCTAAATAAGTTAAAAACATCATCCAACCTTAAAGTGATCCCCAAAATGTAACAGAATACCATAATCCATCGCATTAGTCCTCATCCACGACAGATTGGTGATAGTTTTAAAGAAATCTCTACGATACCTAAAACAAGATAAATAAATACTTCATAAAAAAAAGTATATCTCATTTTTGCATGGATTTAAATCATTACTGATGACATGAAAAGCCACTTTTCAACTATTGTTGAAAAATATTAATGACCAACATCTAAAAAATCCATTCCCTAAGTAAAATAGAATTGGAGGTCACCCAGTAGAATATTCTTTCATTAATTTTATCAAAGTATATCTATCCTGTATTTTCTTATGTGCTTATTCTTGAATACCACAAGTCTACCTGAGAATAAACTTGTCAAATGAAGGGTTCTTGTAGTATAATGTTTTTGTCTTATAAAGCAAAAATAATCTTCCTAGGGCAATCGGATAACAAGCCTATGGTGTCATTATCAGCATCCAGAGATTAATTTTTACCTAACCCATTCTTTGATTATTCCACATCCAAGTATATAATTGCTTTCAAGTACTGTGTGTTAATTATAGTATAAATTTCAACACCATATGTGTATTGTACGTTATATGCCTTACCCCAGTGCATGCCTAGAATCCCAGCACTGCCGAGGCAGGAAGCTTAAAGTATAGCCCAGTAGTTTAAGTACATATGCAGTTAAGCTTACCTACTACTACTGGGGGCTATACTGAGTCATTTTCTCAGGGGTTGTGACAAGAAAGTAATTCAGGGACGCAGTGTTACATGTTTTTGTTTTCCCCATATTTAAAAAGCTCTAAGGCCAGGATATAGCTCAGTGGCATACGCACGTGCCTGGCAAGCGCAAATACAGTTAAGATACTTGAAAAGTTGGACAGTTGAATACAGTTAAGATACTTGAAAAGAGTTTGATTGCCAGTACAAGAAAGAAAAAAAGAAAGAGAGAAAGAAAAGCTCTAAATCATATGGAGTTGTAAACTCAATTCCAGAAAAGTACACCAGATACGAGGATACTCATTGGTCTCCCAAAGGTCCCCCTATCTTGCAAATCACAGTCTGCAGATAAGTGGAAAGTCACCTTGTATCTCCAATGGGCTTTATTCCAAAACAGCAGAGGAACTCTTCTATTTCTAAAACTGTGGCATAAAATTAGCTCCTTGGCAGAAATCTGCACCGTAGGCTCAGTGTTGGGTGCACTTGTACTGGACTAGCTGATAAAGAGGTATCTCCTGAACTTTTAACAAGCAATGAGGAAAAAGGTCCCCAGCCTAGGTCAGGAAGTAGAGCTTTCTGCTTACTTCCAAAGGCCATGCTTTCCTCAGAGACATCAAGTTACTGAGCATTAAAATACATGAAAGCTCACTGGTGAGAGAAGAGAGCCTCTCTGAGTGACACCTTTCCAGAGAAAATGTGGAGTCCCCATGGGGGCTCTGCAGCTACCTCTGGTCAGGGACACATTGCCCTGTGTGCTGTGAGCCCAGTTCCTCAGCTCTAGGGTGACGATGCCACTCTCCCCCTCAGAGGGCTGCTGGGAGGTTTCGATAGGTTAAAATAACAGGCTGGCATCTGATCAGTGTGACTAGTTCTCCCAGTCCATCTCTCCTGAATTATAAGAAGTCCAAAGACAACAGTTGGCCAAGCCAAGCACATCTGAGGCCTTCACCTTCCTGCTTCACCACTGTCTGCTGTACCACCCTATGCTTTTAAGGTTTTCCCACTACACATCTTCAAATACTCCCACTCCTGCCATACTGTTAGCTGTGCTGCCCTCTCCGGTTTCCAGCACTCAGGCTGACCCCCTGGGTCCAACTTGTCCAAAGCCTAAGGTGATGGAAAGAAACAGAGCTCAGGAGTGGACAGTGAGGACAGAGGAGACTTCCCCAACAGGCCAGAAGTGAGTCTATGTTCAGGCTCCTGCCTCTTTCTCTCCCATGGTTTCCTCCACTTCCCCTGAACAGAGTAGTGGTGTCTATGAGGAAACCCAGACCTTCCCCTGCCAGTCTGTTTTCCCCTGTGATATATCCTAGAGTATGAGCTACATCCTGAGTCCTTTGTATTTGATTGATTGGTTGATGTGGAGACGGTCTGCAAAGTTGCCCGGCTGCCTTTGACCTTGACATCCTGCTGCCTTAGCCTCCTGAGGAGCTGAGCCTGTGTCACCAACCCAATTCCAACGCCCCCAGTACTGTGAATTAAATCTAATCAATCTAACACGTAATGAGCTGTACTATCAGCCCTTTTTTGAGTTTTTGTTTTTAGACGGGGTCTTGCTAAATTGCTTGCGAACCTCCTACCTCACTTACCAGAGTGCTGGGATTACAGGCCTGTGCCACTGCACCTGGATCAAACTATATTTTTACAATGTGCCTTCTTGCACTCTTTGCTAGTTTTTCAGTAACCGCAAGCAAAGGATTTCAGCAAACCTATTGCCACTTAAAACTAAATCCAAGCCAATCATTCTTTCCAGCCCTCTCATTCAGCATGGGACTTTCTTACTGGTCAATTTCAATCATATTTTATCTCACATTATTGCAGAAGGTTTTCAGTCTGTCCCTTTGCCCATATTTCTTTACTAGCCTGACCAGTCTGCACACTAAAGCCAGGGTGACATTTATAAAGCAAACATTTGGATAACTTTCACGCTTGAAACTGCTCCTTGATGGCCCATGTTTGCTGGATATGTTTCCAGTTCCTTGGCATCTTCTGGGTTCTCCCAGATGTTCATGTTCAGCCCCTGCTTGCCCACCCACACCTTGAACTCTCTCTTCCCGCCATACAAGCCAGCTGCACTGTGCTCTCCCGCCTGCAGGCAGCTGAATTTGCCACTTTCATTGGCTACTTAGTCTACTTTCGATTTTCCTCCTTACAATGCACTCCACTTTGGTGCCTCAATATCTGCTTAGAATACAAGTTAGACTCTTCTATGCTAGAAGCAGGGCTCAGTCACCCTCTCATTTCCAATTCTCTGCCTTAGTCCCGATCCTCAGTGTAGTTGGTCCAGATAGCTGCCTTGTACAGCTGCCATCTGACCACACACCTGAACCCCACTCTCCTCCTGGTCAGGCACTCCAGGAGAGTTGGCTGTGGTGGTAGGAATAAACTAGACTCAGGTCAGACACTTAGGCTCTGGGTCATGTACCAGGACAAAGAGGGGTCCCTTGGCAGGCATGCTGAAATCAGCCACTCTCCAGAAAGAGACCTTTTGAGCAAATTAGAGGCAAAGTTAATTGGTGCACTGCACACAATGTGTGGTGAAAACCTCAGAGAGCACAGCAAAATGCCTTCACCATGCTCTTGGCTCCCTGGCTGGCCCTCCACCTGGCGAGTCCATTGTTGAATGCTGTCCAAATTCCCTGCCTACGCTGGGTGGGTCTTACACATCTGATCCTTCCTGGGACCCATGACTTCCAGGCTTTGGGCTTAGGGGTCACCATAGTGGCTCCCAATCTCCTGAATGGGAACCTGTATATGCCAAGGGTCTCACCTGGCCTGAATAGTTTATTGCCGGGAGGCAGAAGGCCACCTCCTCCGAGGTGCTGTCAGGTAGACAGTGGGCCACTCAAAGTATGACAGAATCTGAGGCAGAATCTGAGGCTAGACTTTCCAGCTGGCAAGGGGATGTCCATTTTGCTTCACTGGCAACACTGCTATGGGGTCTGCCGTGCCCATGCAAGTGCCTTTCCTTGGCCCTGGGCTTTTGCTCCTCTTACATTACTGACATCAGCAGAGCCCCACAGAGAGGGAGGTGACCACCTACAGAACAGGTGACTTTACCACAAATGGAGGCTACCACTCACAACCCAGGCCGCATGGAACCATCAGGAGCTCTTAGGGAGCTATCCAAATAGAGAGGAGAAACTTTAAGCCACCTAGCAATGCAAGTCAGTCTAAAGATTTTACATGAAAGAAAAAGAGGAGAGATGCAATGAGACTGTATCTGAGGTGAGGGGTGTTTCACAGAGAGATTACTGCCTGTCAGTACTGGCCTCTCTCTCCCTCAAATCAACTGAAGACCAAACAAAGACCTTCAGGTTCAGGGCAGGAAAGAAGATGGCTGCTTTTGGTGTAAGTCAAGGGAAGAGTTTTAAATGTCACCTACAAAGCGAATACTAGTCTAGCAGTGAAAATAAAAGTCTATAATTTAATCAAATTAGAAATCTAAAATTCATGTAGAAAGGAATTTATATAACAAAAACAGTTTTAAGGTGCTCATTGGCTTTTTGTGCCTTTTGAACACAAATTTAAATTTTAACATTTGCTAAAATATAGCCATTGACAAAACATCACAAGGTTAAAAAATCCTGGGGCTTAAATTCTATTTGGAGTTTCCACTAACTTTAAGTGCTCTGCCCTAAGCTCTTGAGAGGATGACAAATGAGAAAGTAGGATAACCATAGGGAGGCCTCACCTCAACCACGGCCTTGCCTAACTTCCCCACAGTCACAGTGCCTGTGGTCCTAAAATGCTACCTCATAGATATAGGTATTCTAACATAAAGAATAAATAAAGAGTAAAGTATGTTTTGGGCACTTACAAATTAGCTTGATAGAAAGGAATTCCAGATCTCCCACTTAAGATATTTAACATTACCCAGTGTAAGTTTAAAAAGAGCCTGCAAGTATTAAAAATTACAATATAAAACCTAATTGATAAAGGATTGATTATGACCACTGAGACAGCCCAATTTTATCTATTTTTAAACCAAACTATAAAGGCCAGATTACTACAACCTTAATTCTGTGTTCTCATTCAGCAAGGCAGCCATACTCTTTAACTAATACTGCTAAAATTAGCGATTCTACTCAATCAGCCACCAGTAAACATTTTTCCCTCTAGACTGGCTAACTGCTCCATGTCTTCCAATGTTCTCCAAGCAGGTAGAGTGTGGCGCCTGCCTATAATCCCAGCACTCCAGAGACTGAGGCAGGGAGATTGCCATAAGTTCGAGGCCAGCCAGAACTACACAGCAAGACTTGTCACAAAGAAATCAGTATATATTCCCAGAGCAGTTTGACTCTACTTCTAATGATAGGAAATACACCTTTTCCAGGGTACTTATGTCACATATCAACAGCCCTATAGTCACGTACTGACTTTGAAGGCAAGATCTTAGGGACATCCTTTCTTTCCAGGAGCACAGGTGTGACATTGTATTGAGAACGAGTCCAAGGAGATTCATTTAACATATTCATTAAGGTCATACAAGTCCAATATCTTTGAGTAATTCTGGGGTTTGGTTGGCAAATCTTGCTCACAAGTTAGAATCAATGGATGCCCAGGTGGTACCTTGAGGAGAACTCCTTAGTTCAGGGGCTCTGGGGATGCACTCCGTGCCTCCAAAACTCTCTAAATCACTTGTGATGGCCACTCGATGGCCTATAGTTTCTGATTTAAGAAACTGCCCTAACTGCCCTCATGCTATAGACCAGTAGTGGCAAACCTGCGGGCTGTTTGTATCACTGAAAGCTCCAAAAGGTTTGCCATAGTTGCTCGATACCATTAAAACAAAATACCTGGCTACTTACTGGGATCTCCCAGAGTAGATGGTTTCGCAGACACTGGCCATATGACCCTTTATTCTCACTGCCCAGGATGCACTAGGTCACGGCAATAACATGCCACAGACATGATTACTGAACCCTTTTCAAGACAGGGTGGAGCCAGATACTGGCTCTCTCAAGTTATAGCCTGCTTTCCTCTAGCCTGTTGAAGGAGGCCGCCTCTCCCAGACTCTTGAATGACCTGGAAAGCTCTTGGGATTAATGGAATGAAGAATAACAGGCAATGGCTGACTGTGCGAAATGCACCGCTCACCACTATATGTGAAGGAGCTCAGTGGAACCTGCTTCCCAGCCCTCAGCCCGATGTCCCTGATAGAGGATGGGGCATGAGACCGTCTTGGTACAACCTCAAGTAGTCATCCCACATGAGAAACCTCTCCCACACATGGTCCCGTTTGTCCTTTTATTATAAAAGTAATTATTGGACTGTTGCCTAAGGACTGCCTTTCTCAAAGCAAACAGGCAGAGACACGAGGACAGAGCAAGGCAGGGATGGGAGAGGGCCCTGGGGGCAGGTGCAGATTTTTTTCATTATAGTTTCAGTTTTTCATTATAGAGGATTTCAGGTTTCAGATGTTGAGGTTTCAGCTTAGGGGTGGTCAACATGTATATTTGATTTCCCAGTTATATTAACTAATGTAATTATTTTCATGTTTTCAGGGGTTAGACTGTATGTAGCTAGAAGTTTTCAGGACAGATGCTGTATAATGGAGTGAATGGAAAAACCAGTTATCTGAAGGGGAAGACTGTTGTTACGGTTGATACATTGTTTCAACTTGGGGAATCCAGAGGTTTGGCTGAGTGATTCAGCAGGAAGCCAGGGTGCTTACTTTGTATACATCCTGAGCCTGTGGAAGAGGAAGGCATGGAGATTGTGTGAGAGGTACACGCCCCCTGGGTCGGGGTAGGCTGTTTACAATGTAGGGGAGAAAAGGAGGCTGCTTGTAGCCATTCTCCCCTTTTGTTCGTGTGGTTTTTGCTGTGTGCTGCTGCCATGAACAGTTTGCCCTCTGCCATGTGCCACTCTGCCTCTGAACCAGCCAAGTATGGACTGAAACCTCCACAAACTGTAAGCTAAATAAACCTTTCCTTCCTTCATTTTGGGCGTTGGATATTTTGTCTCAGCAATGAGAAAAAAGTAACCAAGACAACTGTGTTGAATAGGTAAAGAGAGCCTCTGGCATTGGAGCTTTTGAAAGGTGGCATTTGGTTCCATGCTGTAGTTGTAACCACCAATGCGGTCTACGTGATAGAAGATGGCTCATATACGCTTGAATTCTTGAGAGCCAATTTTCAATAATCACTACTTAAATACATTGTCTTGTTTCTTTACTCGGATGCCATAATTTGGTGGAGTCGATTCATAATCTGTTGACTGATCCAGTGAATATTTAGTGGTTTTGGGGTCCTTAATACCTAGCACCATTGGTGGCACATAGTAGACTCTCAGTAAATACTTATGGAGTAAATGAATAAAGTCAACTCTTAAAATAAGAACTGATTTTCTACTTTGTATTTCAAGGGAGTCTTTACAAAAAGTAGTTGATACCCAAGACCGGAAGCGCCACATTTCAGTCACCTTGCCTGGCTTGGTCCACTTAGACAAGGAGCCAGGAGAGGCGCCACGCTGGCCCAGCCACTGGCATGTGGCTCTGTAGTTCTCCCACACTGCTGGCGGCTCCTCACCCTGTGCGTGGGCCACCCAACCATGGCCATCTCTGGGTCAGACTAACTTAAATTATATTAATCAAACTAACTTACATTGTATTACCAACATTTGTTGAACTGCCACATTGCAAATACTGTGCCAGGCACCAGGGACATAGAAAAGAATAAGATACTGTCCCTGTCCTTGAGAAAGACACGGTCATCTGTTGTGAAACAACAGGTATAAACAATGCCAAAATCTAGGCATAATAAAGTGAGCAGATTTTTTAAAGCATTTTTAGGAAAACGCTTGCTGGAGGTGGAGAAGGTCAGAAAATAGCTTTTAGGCTTTGAGAAGCATGCCTACACATCGTTCTGTGTACAAAGTGTACCAGCTAGGGATGCAAAGCAGTAGAGGAGGCGGCAGTTACTGGCGCAAAACTACACAGCAACAGCACTGTGCTTATCTCATGAAACCCCCAAACACTGCCTTGGTTACTGTCCACATGTGACACAAGAGAAATCATGGCATCCAGACTTCGAGATATGCTGCCAATGACCACTACTCAAAGAAGGAAGGGTGTGAGCACGGTAGGGGCCTCAGGAAAAAGCACCGGCTCTCAGTAAATCGTCTGGCTGACAAATCGCCTGGCTGACAGCGCCGCTGCGGGAGCCAAGTTTAAACCCAGCCTTGGCAGCTCTGTAATGGTTGATACACTGTGTCAATTTGAGAAGTTTAGAAGTTTAACTAAGGGGCACAGCAGAGGGCCAGGAGCCTCAATTTGTAAACATCCTCATCCTGTGCAAGAGCGCATGGTGATGGTGTGAACGTTACACCCGCCCTAGGGGGCAGCCTGCTTACAATGTAAGGGACGAAAAGAGGCTTGCCCCCACTTTTCTCTTGTTGCTTTGTTGCCTTCTGCCGCCTTGAAGTATTGCCCCTGTGCTGGGCCACCGGACCTTGGAGCCAGCTGACTACTGACTGAAAATACCACAAACTGTGTGCTAAGTAAACCTTTCCTTAACTTGGGCTGTCGGGTATTTTGTCTCAGCAATGAAAGAAAGGTAACCAAGACAAACTCCATGCCTGCAGCCCCACCGGCCGGCCAAGCCAAGCCGAGAGCCCCTGCCCCTGCCCCTGCCCAGTGACCAGCGTCGGGCAGGGCGGGACCGGTCGAGGGTCAGGGGGAAACAGCTGGCTTGGAAGCACGGAGAGGGACGCTGAAGGAAGGCACCGGTAGGTGGAGAGGGCGGCGGAACCCTGGAGAGGAGAAAGGAAGGGGAAAGGCAAGGAAGGACTGGGTCGCGGGCTGGGGAGGCGGTGGGGGCCGGCCGAGGGACGCGCCCTGCTTAGCCGTCTTCCTGGGCGATCGCAGGGGAGCCGCAAAGCGGGGCGGGGTAGGAAGTGGCAGAACCTGCGGGCGGGGGGAGGAGGCGCTCAGCGTGAGGCGGTGACATTGTTCTCCGAGGCTGGTGGAGCGATTCAGTCTCACAGGTGTCTGCTGTTTGGAGAAAACTGCGCCGGGAGCGCAGGTATTTATTGTTCAAACCTCCAGGCTTTCAAGAGGCCTTTGCGGACACAGGTGGCTTCGGGCTGACACCACCCTTTGATCTTACAGAAAGCAGGGGATTTCGGCCCCACCCAGGTTGCGCCCAATTCGGGTACAAACCCTTCCTCCCCTCCCGTCTTCCCCGCCCCCCTCCTCTCCCCACTGCCCGCCCTCGTGCTCGCTGTCCCCTCCCTCTGCTCC
>PVLD010001092.1:0-54109 GCA_004027595.1 Dinomys branickii | reverse complement strand
CAGTAACACCTAGACACTCACATGCCCATGTATATAAGTACATGTATATTTGCCGGTCTCATCCTATGAATACACTGAACTACACATGCGTCCTTTTGTCTAACTCTGCCTCGAACATAGCTCTGCCAAAAAATTCACATGATAAGCACCAGGACAGCATAGAGACACAGAAATGCATGCCCAGGGATGTACGCATAGTCAGTGGAAGGGGCAGTGGCTAAATCAAGGTCTGGAATCCAGAACAGCCAATCAGGTGATACCAGCTCTCAAGGGGGAGAGCCCCTTTCTCTCCGCCTGCAATAGGCGAGGCTGAGAGAGCGCCCCTCGGACACCGGCTGTGGGCTCCCTGCCTTACTCCAAAGGTAGCTGTCTACCTACTACTCATCTTCTCTCCTTTTCCCGATAAAGTGGTTTTACTTTACTGGGAAATAAAGCATTTCTCTTCCCTCTCCAATAAAGTGATTTCTTTTCCCTTCTGAATGTATGTCCCTGATTCTTTTATTGATGTAGATCTTTTACAGACCCCAGATGAAATCTGTCACTTGAGGTGTAACAAAATGATGGAGGGATGGCTTGAGGCCATTGTTTCCTGCCTTAGGAACTGGTAACCCATTTAACTAGTATAATTCAATGGACATTAGCATCTTCAAAGGCAAGTACAACCGTCACCACAGTTCATTTTAGAATATTTTTATCACTTACAAAACCCCACACATACCCTAGAATCCTATAACACCTACTCTGGTTTGAAATCTACTCAAGATAAATGTAACGTGGAAAGGGAAAAACATTAAACACGTCTTAAGACGTTTTCTCTTGAGAAAAAAATTAAGTATATATATATATATATATATATATATATATAAGATTAACACAGTAGAAGAAATTTTGAAAACAAAGATTCTAAAATATCTAGGTTCAACTTTTAATTTTTCATTTAAAGGCCAATTTTTAATTCTACAAAGCTTATCTCTATAATTATAAGATGCATAAATTGCTTAAATCCTTTAAATTGAAGCAGAGATAAGTTTATGCTGTTATAATGTAAAACACTAATAATATATCACATTGACTTTAAAAGGGAGCAATAAATCTAATAAATTCAAATATAAAGTTGTTTCAGCTACCTCTTCCAAATCCCCGAGAGCAGTGACTTCTACCATGTCACCTCAAGCTTCTGTTTTAAAGCAATGAATGGAACAGACATTGCATTGCATCCTATAAATGTATACAATTTTGTATTAATTAAAAATAAAGCTTAAAACTAAAAGAACCTCCATTCCTTCTAGTTATTACACCCATATGTTCCAGTATCACCCAACCCTAAGCAATACAAACACATTTTCTATCTCTATAAATGTTCTTATTCTGGCTATTTGAAATAAACAGAATTATATAACATTTAGTCTTTTGTGTGTAGTTTCTTCCATTTAGCTTTGTGTTTTCATGGTTTCTTCATGCTGTCCATGTATCAGTTCTCCATAGCCGAAGGACTATGTACAGCATGGAGTGTGTTATCCTTTCTTCACCTGGTGGGCGCTTGGGCTGTTTGTACCTTTTGTATATTACGGGTAATGCTGCTATAAATATTTATGTTCATGGTTTTGTGTATATACCTGGAAGTGGACTTGCTGGGTCATACGATAGCCATTTTTAATTGCTCAAGAAACTGCCAGCTGATTTTCCAAAGGAGCCATTCCATTGCACATCTCCACCCACAGTGCGTGATGGCTCCTGATTTTGCCATATCCTTGTTGACTCTTAATATTTCACTTTTTTATTCTAGTCATTCTACTTAGTGCGTTGGTGTCTTGTGTGGTTTTGACTGCATTTCCTGGTGAATAATGATGTCAAGGAGTTTTTCATGTGTTTACATATCATAGATCTTCCTTGGAAAAGTACCTACTGAGAATTTTGCCTATTTTAAAAGTTAGAATATTTATCTTAATTATTGACATAATTCTAGGCATGCTTTACAAATATTTTCCCTATGCTGTAGTCTTCTGTTTCACTTTCTTGATAGTGTCCTTCCATGTACAAAAGCTTTTAATTTTGATAACGTCCAATTTAGTTTTGTAGTTCCTTGTCCTTTTGATGTTAAACCCAAGGAAGAACCTCCTCCCAGTCTGAGAACATGAAGATTTCCTCCATGCTTTCTTTTAATCATTTTACTAGTTTTTATGTTTAGAGTTTTGACAGTTTTGGAGTTAATTTTATATGGCATAAGATATGAATTCAACTTCATCTGTTTGCGAAGGCTATCCAGTCCGGCAGCATTGTCACCGGATGCGGGCCAAGGAGGTTCCCCAAAAGGGAGATAGGCTCCTACCTCACTCTTATGGAATAGGTTCACTGACTTCCATCACAGAAAAAGAATTTTCAGGACACAGCAGCAAGAGGCATAAAAAAGATTTATTAGGCAGAGTTAAACAAGTGCACACACTCAGAGAAAATAGAATGTGGGTCCTCACTGAAGCCCTTTAACTTTCTCCGCATTCATGACAGTCTGGAGTTGGGAGTTTTTAATGTCGTTTTGGGGTGGAAATAGGCGGAACCTATTAATCTACAGTAAAGGGAGAAAAGCTGGGTTCAAGTTACCAGAGGAGAGCAAGAGCCCATTTACAGAGGAAAGGCCAGTTTTACAGGAGTAAAACCATCTATGATATTTTTTAGGGTTTAGAGATTTAAGGACGAGTAGCCTGGAAGGGAAAAATTTGCAAACTGTGGGGTTTTTTTTCTATAAAAATATGCTCTTTCAAGTATATTGCAATTCTGTATGAACTTCAGAATCAGCTTGCCAGTGTCTACAAAAAAGTCAACACTGTTTCTGATAGACTTTATAGATCAATTTGGAGAGTATTAACATGTTAACCAGATTACGTTTCTGATCCTATGAACATGGGTTGTTTTTCCATTTATTTAGCTTGTCTTTAATTGTTTAAACACTGTGATTTTCAGACTGTAAGTTGGCATTTTTTTTTCACGCATTAAATTTATTCCTAAGCTTATATGTATTGAATGAAATGATTCTCTTAATTTCATTTCTGGTAGTTTGCTGTAAGTGAATAGAAATACAATGAATTTTTATATATCCAGTCACTGTATTTTTGTCTACCTTCTTGATTCTGCTTGCACTGTGTTTTTGGTAGTTGGAATCATAATTGGCTGCCCCAAAGGTTGGGGGTATAGAAATATATCTAATGTTTACAAAGAGCTTTCACATGATCTTATATAATATTTACTCACTTTGAGAGGTGAGCAAAATGAGTGATTTTTGTTTGCATTTTAAAGGTGACTACACTAAGGCTAAATGATGCACTTAGGCCCCAGCTTAAAGCGGATGCTGAGTCTTCAGCCTCCTGTTTCCTGTCCTTTCTTGTGATACCTTCCTGAAGGGCTCAGAGGTGTGACGGGCACTGTGCTAATGTGCCTGCCAGGAAGCAAGAGCAAACCAGGGAGGTGACACCCCAAGCCATGATACAGAAGCAAGGTCTCAGAGCAATTTGTGACTGAGAGAGAAACACGATGGCTTAAATTTAAATGTTTACCTTGTGGAAAAATGAACCCTTGTGAACTAAGAAATCTCTTTAAAAATAAATCTCTATTAAAAACAGTATGGAAAATAAAACTTTGCTCACCTGAGCCCCAAAACAAGTATGTGTGGCAGATAATTTCTGCTATCGTAGAAGCTTGATAAACTCTATATGCTGCAAGCCCAATAGCAAAGAAGCCCCGTTTGGCACTACACTTTTAAATAAACATCACTATAATGAAAGCTGAGTCAAAAGAAATTCAGTACAGTATATACTGTACTTGGCATATTTCTAAACACAGGAGTTAAGGCCAGGAAGGGAGGTCCATTACTTGGCTGGAGTGTTGAAAATTTTTCCTTGTAATTACTGTCTGCTGTAGGTCATCACTTTTTAATTTAAAATCTGTGTTAGCCATATTTTCACACTTCACTAGCGCCATGACAAACGTACATGCATTAATAGGGTCTGTTAACTTACCAGAAGAATGGTTACAGAATTCTCCATCTTGTGCTTAACTGAATCAAATTCAAGCAGCCCCCACTTCAAAATGCAAAAGTAAATACATTTTCTTTAAATTCTTGTTCATATGACTGTTGATTAAGGATGGAGAACAGGTGAACAATAGCAACAGAATGGGGTTTTGGTTGTAGATCTTCCGGAAAGGCTGGGCTCACACCTACAATGCCAGTCCCCTTGTGATTCACCAAAACGAGAAGTGGTACTAGAGGTGAAGGGCGGAGTGCTGTTTATAATAACTTGTATCAAGGAGTGTTTAAAAGATTCTTAATGCATTTCATTAGATGCCTCACGGAACTACAATTCCTACTAACAACATTTTGTAACGATCACAGTTTATATGAGAGCTAGAAATTCCATCCATGACTACTGATTCTTACGCATGAAAATTAAAAAGAAGAAAGCTTTTTGTATTAGACACATGCGCCCATGCATTCACCTGTGTAAGCCATGCATGATGATGGTAGAGAGGGCATAGATAAGAAACATTAAAATCAGGTTGAAAGCCACACTAGTGTGCAGAAAGAGGGCAGTGACCTGTAGGACTAGGAGGAACTGTCTACCAATCAAGGAGACCTAGAGTTCAGAGCAGGAGGACATGCCCTTCATGGCAGTCACATTCAGCTGAGCAGGGAAAGTTTGCAGAAGGGCCCTCCCACCAGCATGCTTCAGAGCCTGCTCTGACTTGGGAATTCTGTAGAGGACAGTGCTACTGCTGAGCAGGGACCGAAAGCTCAGATAAAGCGGTCTCCGTGTGCCACCAGCATTCCCCGGTGGGAGACAGCCATCTCAGCGAACATTTGGTCTTGTGCTGTGTCTCCCCACTTTCCGTCTGTCATCCTATGAAGCTGGAAAGAGAACCAGAAGGAAGCTCTGGTCCCATTTTCCTTAGGTATTCTTCCTCTTTCTCCTGTCACCTACCCAAGAGCATAAGCTCCCATTTACCTCATTGCTCTAGGGCAGTTCCTTGCGTGTAACAACCTGATTCGCAATTAATTCTGCTAAAATGAATTAAATCTGCAATTGAACTTACTGAACTTGTGGTTCTTTTACTTTGATGATATTGACGTACAGTTTGGTGGTGTCTTTCCTCTTAAGTGCCCACATTTCTGGGTTTGCTTCTGAAAATGAGGAAGAAGTGATTTCTTGCCTGTTCTAGATGAAGCTCTGAGTGCTCACTAGGAGTTTATTTGACCATTAGGAAATATTCACTGCTAGGAAGAATAGCCATTTTCTTGAGAAATGACCAAAGGCTGAAGCAGTTCAAAGAACATTTCAAAAATTTAAATTCCAGTGTATGCAAGTAAACAATTGCAAATATTTATCCAGGAAAAAATGTACTCCTTGGCACAAGTTCAAAGAAACACAAATTGAAACAAAATTAAAGTGTCGTGTACAACTAAATTAGGAAATAATCTTACCATGAAAATAACATATGCTGACATGTTCATAGTGAATCTGATATATTTTTACAGCTGCCTTGCAAAGCAGCATGACAACACATGTCCACACCTACCAAACAGGGTCTCAGTATGCGCTGTTCAACAGTGAAAATGTTAGGTCAATGAACAAAAGTGTTTTATCTTATAATGTTTGCTATTGCATGTAAAAGAATTGAAGAACCTATGTGAAGGTGTTGAGGACGCCTAGTGCTGGTAGTAGTGCAGAAATGCTTACCTAGAAACCTTCACACTAAAAACACCTTAAAATGGTAGGCAAAATGTGGCAGATATAAATTATAACAAATGAATTAGAGTGGCATGTGTTAATATAATTAAATTTTAAAACTATATTGTTAGTAAAGCAAGAGTTATACATAGAATCCGATGAGACTTAGGAAAAGTAAATGGTAGCTTATACTTTATACTGTTCATTGATATATACAAAAACATAAAAAGTATAAAGGTAACTGAACAGGAGCAACAGGGTCACCAAGTGTACGGTGTCAACACATGGCTCACGGTAGCATCCCGGCAGAAGAATCTGTCAGCAAATGCTAAGACCTCAGATGGCCACTCTCTCAGTTAAAGCCAATCCAGCAGTTAAGCTGCTCAAACACCCAGCTCTAGGAGAGTGTGATGATGATTACATTAACAGAGTGAAGGGAAAGAAAAAGAATGTACATTTAGAAACTAATTTTTACAAGGATTTGTATTTCCAATTCATCCATATGGCCCCAAACTTTTTTTCTATGAATTTAATTTACAATTATCATAGAATATTGAGGCCCAGAGTGCTAGGAAGAAAAAATACTGATCTTTGGATGTGTGCACTTTAGCCTATGTCCTCTTGAATTCTCATAAATGATTTTCTAATGAAAGAAAAGAAATACCTAGTTTCAGCTTATGCCAGAACCTGGAAAAATAAAAGAAAAATGAATAGACCCACTGGCCCCCTGTGACAGTTTCAGACACATAACATCAAAATTTTGCTTACTTTACTGAACAAAAGAAAAGACAAAATATCTTCAGGGAACAGACAACTGTAAGAAATCAACCAAGTTGAGAAAGGAACTAAAACCAGTTTTGTTTTGTTTTATTTTGTTGAGCCAGGGTTTCACTCTGTACCATAGGCTCAGCTTCCCAAATACTGGGTAAACTCAATTTTTAAATTAGAAAAGCCAAATCTTGAAAAATTGGTTATAATGATGGAATAGCAAGTTCATCAAAGCTAAAGAGAATATTAATAAGCTGAAGGGCAGATGAGAAAATTTCATTCAGAATCTAAACAGAAGTACAGAAGTGTACTAAGGAGAGAGATATATGATGTATGGAAGTTAGAGGGAGATCATCAAATACATTTGTTGCTGTTGTTGTTTTCATGGAGCTGGGGACTGAACCAAGTGTCTTACACAAGCTAGGCAGGTGCTCCATAACTGAGTTACACTGCAGCCCCAGATATATTTGTTAGGAATTTTGAAATAGAAGAAAAGTATGGTATGAGACAAAAGTAATGACTGAGAATATAATACAAATTCTAGATGTTCAACAGTGAAAAGCAGATTGATAAAGATAAACTAAATCCTCTGTATTTCATAGTGAAACTATAGAAAATGTAAAACAAAAAGATTTTTAAAGGAGGAAGCAGGAGAAGGAGGAGAGGAAAAGAGATTACCTGGGAGGATGATAACATGACAGCAACTTCTCAGCAGCAACTATGAAAGCCAGAAGACAATGGAGTGTATTTAATGCATTTAGAAACATGCTGAGCCAGAATTTTACACACAGTCAGATATTTCTTAAGGATAAAAGTGAAATAAAGATTTCTGTAGACAACAATTGAGTTATACATCAGCAAGTTTTACAAAATTCTAAGACTGTTTTCAAGACTGAAGGGAAATGAATGAAGAAAAACTGACTAAGATATGAGAATAAGTGAATAAAGAAAATGGTTAGTACACAGATGAAGCTTAGTAAGCATTGACCCTATAATGCAATAATGTCATGTGTGATTTTTAAAAAAAGAGTTTAAATAAACAATAAATATTAGAAGTTTGGATACTATTTTAATAAATACTAAAATTAAAAGAGGAAGATAAAATCAAATGTAAAAAGAAGCAATCTCCAAAGAGTCAAGTGTGAGAACAAGAAGAAATACAGAAGAGCAGAAACAAACAGAAAATATAAAACTGTAATCATACTAAGCCTAATGAGATTGTATTGTCCAGTTACACCAAGCCTTAATGGATTGTATCATCTAGCTAAGGTAAACAAAAACTAGACCATGTGCTACTTAACAAGAGTTGAATTTAAGTCATAAGGATAGAAGAATTGTTGAAAATAAAAGGATGGAAGAGAGTACACCTACTTCAGTCTAAAGAAAAAAAGACTAATGTAGGTATAGCAATATCAGATGAAAGAAACTTTCAGGCATAAAATATTAATGAAAAATAAAGTTGGGGCCAAGGATGTAGCTCAGTGGCACAGAGCCTGCTTGGCAAGTGTGAGGCCCTGGGTCTGATTCCTGGCACCAACCCCCTCAAGTAATCTGCTCTTGAGTAATATGGGGTTGAATTTTTAAAAGACATAATAATTTAAAATATACATGCATTTAAAACAAAAGGTAACAAAGGAAACAAAATCATTCTTTTCAAGAGATATCTGTGCTCCCATCCTCGATGCAGCATTGTTCAAAATAGTCCCGGCCTGATACAGTCTATATGTCTACTAATGAATGAATGGAGAAGTTGTAGTATGCACAATGAAATATTATTCAGCCATAAAAGAGGAAATTCTTGCCATCTGTGATCACACTGATGAAATTAGAGGACATTAGACTCAGAGAAACAAACATAAATTCTGCACCTTCTCTCATACGTGGAATCTAAAAATAGCTGAGCTCATAGAAACCAGAAGCGACTGCAGCGATCTGGGACCATGTTCCCGATCTTCAGCTCTGCGAGGAAACACTGCTGGGGAGCTAACGCTGTCGTTACAGTCAGCAGTACCACGCCATGTGCCTGAAATCTGCTACAGAGTATGATCTCAAGTGTTCCTACTGTCTACACACCTACCAGCTATCATGAGGAGAGGTGAAAATATAGTACAAATTAAAAACTTTATTATAGTATAAGGCACATGGCCATTAATTCCACTCAGAACACTCCCCTTGCTTCAAACACACTTATGCCTTTATGGTTGCCCTTTGTTCTCTTTTGAAAGTGTCACGGCTGCCTTGGTGCCCTGAATTGATTCAAAACATGTACTTTGCATGATCACGTTGACTTTAGGGAAGAGTCAGAAGTCCTGTGGTGCCAGCTCTGGTGCACAAGGTAGATGAAGACGCATCGTAAATTTTTCATGAGCCTGCCTTTCCATCAAATGGCACTTAGTACCAGCATTCACCGTTCCTTTGGTCACACCTTATAAAGACACACACAAAAGAGGGCTTCCAGGACTGCTTCAGACAGTGGCACGGATGAGAAATGTGTCTGAAGTGGGGGAGGGTATTCTGAGAGGGGCCAGTAGCAATGTGCCTTACTGTAATACATTTTTATCACGTAAACATTCACTATATGCTTTTTTAATTTTAAAGAGAAAAAAATAACAAAGGAACAACAACAAAAGACAAAAACAAAACAACACAAAAACAATAAAAGTGATACAGGATTTCAAACTAAGATGATAGCAATTAACTGGTTGTTATATTACCTATTGCTATCTTCAAGGAAGTTGCTCAGACTATCAGACATAAGAATGTAAGATTGATCAAACAATTAAAGAGAACAAAAAGTAATAAAAACCATTAGAAATGACACAGCTCTTCACTAAACAAGATGGTAGGAATTCAACAATGGTTGTTCCACTGCATGTTTTGGTTATTCCTTGTGTATCAAAATATTCTCATTATATATCTTAAATTTATGTAATTCTCTTTGTCAATTATACCTCATTAATTCTGTGAATGTGTTCCTCTTATAAATCAACAAACTAACTAAATAAAATTTACAGCATTTAATAACGTAAATAAACAAGGCAGAAGTTGAAAGACTACCAAGAGAAAGACATCAAGTAGAATTTAACATCCAGAAAATGCAAGGAAGTATACAGACAGAGAAAATACTGGTGGTTATGTTTTATTTTAATGTTTAAATTGTCTCCTTGAATTTAAATGTATTATTACAGTTGAAAAAGAAGCAGGATCTGAGGGGCTCTCTGTTGGCTCAGCCCAGTGCCTTGGCAAGCTGAGGCTGCCGCCTGTCTGCTCACGCACACCTGGTGCTGAGAGTGATTATGGCAGCAAGGAAGAAAGAAAGAACGTGCATGCAAATCAGGTGCTAGCAGCGTTTTCCCAAACCCTCCCCTTCCTGCTTTTCCCGATAGCTTTGACTTTGGGGAGTCCCTTGTGCTGCTCTAAACTAAACTGAGTCCCCTTTGCAGGAGCGCACTCTGGCTGGCTGTGGGTTCTGCTCACTTTGATCCTGATTCCAGGGGGAAACGACCCCAAAAGGAGCTGGGATCTAAGGGCTGCCATCTGGTCCAGTGATGGTGACCAACACGCTTCCAAGGATATGAAAAATCCCACTCATTCTAAGTCACTTTGCTTCCTACCTGGGACTCGACAAGGAGGCCTTGCTCTTTGGTAGGGAATGCACAGTTTATTCTGGTAGGAGGTGGAAGCACTTTATATTATTTTATTGTCTGTGCAAGATGAACTGTCACTTCCCAGATTATTACCCAGGCATCTCAGAGTTTTTCTTAGCATCTGAGGAACATGGGGGGGGGCCCACAGAGACCAGATTTCACAGTGGAATGTGGAAGGAAGCCAAACGCAGATGAAGGATACTCTCCTGTGCCGAGTGAGGTGATGGAAAAATAAAATGCCAGACCAGTGTGTGCACAAAGGGGGATGGAGAAAGGGTGCCTCTTCTCCAGCTTGCTGCAGTGCTTCAGGCTTGCTTTTGTGAAGTGCGTTTCACACCGCTGCTTCCAAAACCCCTTTACAGTTAATAAATAGCTCAGTCTTCATTCTTTGTCAGCCTGCCGTGGCAAATCACCATAGAGGCAGAGGAAAACAGGACAGGCAGGAGATGACGTTGCTGCCGGCTGTCTGGGAGGTGGGGACAGGTTTCTGATCTGGCACTGGGGCCCACCGGGTTGATCCAGAACCCGCACCTCACTCTCAGGTTCTCCTGAGCTCCTCTCACGCGAAGATGGACACTTTTTGAGCAATAACTATAAATGCCGGCTTCTCAGTATTTCCCCGCTGCCCCAGACCCCTGCCTGGCTGACTTGCAGGGTGGAGGTACCAATCACACACAAACTGCCGCTCGTTAGATCCTTAAGTATAATAAGTTGAGGTGACAGCTGGGAGTCAGAGGCACCGTGGTAGAAAGTTTGGGAGAAGAAATTTGACTAAGTCAGCCAGGCATCTACTCTGGAGCCAGCTTATGGCCCCAGCAAAATATTTCCAGCAGTGAATCTCTGGAACAGGGTTATTCTGGAAGCTGAAATAGAAACGAAATTATTGGTTTTATAAGGTAAAAAAAGATTTGTTTCACTGGCTTCTCTATGAAGAGCAGTTTCCTGTCTGGTGATCTGAAGCAGCCCCAGTAGATGGCGATGTTGTCTTGGTGTTTGAGGAAAGGCCGTGAGAAGCCAGCTCTCTCAGCATCTGGGGTTAACATGTTGATTCAGTCCCATCAGAAATGTACATATTGAATTTCATGAGACGCTGAAGCATTTCTCTCCACTTTTCCTGAGCGGTTTGTTCCTCCTGCTTTTCTGTCTTGCTGAAGTTGTTTGACCATGGTAGGAGGTGTGGGGAGAAAGAAGTTAATCCGACGTCATTTGCTCTGCCTGCCTCATCCACCCAGCAGAAGAGGCTGGGAAGGGCTGACAAAAACTCTGTCACATTACCAGTTTCGAATAAAGTGTTCCTCGTCAGTGAGAGAAATAGACAAATTGCAGAGGTGGCGTACTCCAACAGCAAACTTTGAGAACTACCAATAAAAAAGCACCGGTAGTAACATTACAGATACATTGATCACTTACGAGTCTTTACGCCAGGCGCTATGCCAAGTATTTTACTTGCCTGGTCTTATTTAATTCTTAGAAAATTACTTATAAGTTATGTATTCTTATCTCATTTTGCAAATGAAGTCATCAGCCTCCAGAAAGTTTAAGAACTCCCGAGAGTTTTGTTAGTCAGTGGGTTGGCCAAAATTCCACTTCAATCCTGCTTGAATTTTTACCAGCTCTTCCAAACTATAAAAAGAATTTATCTCACTTTTCTAATGCCAGTTGTGATAAAAGCATGTTCACTGTTGTCAGACTCAGCGTCAAAATCTAGGTATCACATACATAAATTTCAGAAATGAAGTAGAAGTATTTTGAAACCTCAGGAAATACTGCTTTTAAAGTTTTTCTACCTGTGCTAGCTTTGGCAGCACATATACTAAAGTTTTCCTACCCCCAAATAATCAGATCAGATGTGTGCCTGTGTATGTGTTTGTGTGAGATTTAACTACTTGGAAGGTCTATTGTCTGCTTATCTGTCTGCTTGTCTTTCAATGATGTTATTACAAATTTAAAGGAGCTTGAAAACTAGTTTTCAAAAAACTTCTGTCTCATAAATCAGTAGAAGTTTTTCTTAACCGTGCTATCTTTATGTGTGTCCCAGAAATGCTGTTCCCATAGCATCCTAGTCAACAACTTTTTCTCAGTGGCAAAATGTTCTTTAGTGAGAGCCCATGGAAATGTACACATTTGAAAACAACAAGCTTCCCTTCCACAGTGAGAGAGAAGGTTAGAGTGGACATGCTCACAGCCAGTACAGGAAGCTCACCCCTGGTCTGTATGGTACAGAATCTGTGAACCTCCTCTGTGAAATCAAGGAAAATTCGGTAGAGCCAGCAAATCTGCCTGTATTGTCAACAGGCTAGGAATTCCTGGGGCGTGAACTTGTGAAGTTAGTTACACTTCAGATAAGCACAACCATCAAAGTATAGAGAAGTCCTTTGAAGGTTGCTTTTGTAAACTTAGGTTTGATGAATTAGAGCTATAGAAAGAGTCTGTAAACATCTTTATTTTCTTCCTTTTTTTTTTTTTTTTTTTTGGAGACACGGTCTTGCTCTGCAGTTCAGGCTGGCCTTAAACTCACTTTGTAGCCCAGGCTGGCCTTGAACTTGCAACGATCCTCCTGCCTCAGCCTCCCAAGTGCTAGGATTACAGGTGTGTGCCACCATGCCCAGCCATCTTAATTTTCAAGACTTGGGTTTGATAAACTGGAGAGGCAGAAGAAAATCTGCCTATAGTTTCCATGTGAGGTTCGCTTATATCTTTTAATCTCAAACCCAGGCCAACCAAACCACTCTGCATCTCTTTTAATTTGTTTCAAAATGGTTTACAAGTCTTTAAGGAAAATAGGAAAAATGTAAGTGAAAAAAACCCCAAACTTGAGTCTCACATCTGGCTACAGTCTCCATGTGAACATTCACTGTTGTGTCAGGTTGAGTAAGAAAAGCCCAACTGGTTGGTTTAGCAGAGTTCCGGGTGGGACTGGACGGATTTGCTGAAGGTGGAAGACCTACCCTGAATGGAGTGGAACTAACCAATAGGCTGTAGCCTGAATGGAATAAAAAGGAGAAGAAAAGGAAGTCTCACTTGTTTCTCCAGAGGAGCTCCAGGCTCTGCCTTCGCCCTGGACGGCCGTCTCCTGGCTTCCAGGGCAGACTCCTCAGCCTGGCAGCAAGGACCCTTTGGCTCCTGATACAGACTGCACAGAACTCAGCAGTGAGCCGCAGGCCTTTGGCTTCTGACTGGAGCCCCTGGCTCTCCAGGCTGCAGACAGCCCTTCTGCACCCTTCCACACCTGACTGTCTCATCTGCATCTGTCTGTTTCTCTGTGAGCTCTGACGGCTACTCCCTTCACGTTTATAAAGTCCGGGACGAGATTTACAAATGGAGGCCATGTACCATGTCTCCTCATTTTTAAATTATAAATCAAGCTAACAACTGTTGGATGAGATATGTTTTATCCTTCCAGGGTGACAGATGTACCTTCCTAATTGCCTAGAAAGCATATGGATTCTCAGAGTCCTCAAATTTCACCTCAGAACACAGATACACAGAAAAAGCTGACTCTCAGCCACTCAAGAGCTCTCACAGGCGAGGGCACACTTACCCCTGGGCACACGCCCGTGTCCTGTCTAATCTCACAGACAACTGCCTTTGACTCCAACTCCTTACACACAAGGACTGTGATGTGCCTCTGAAGGCCCAGGGGAGCAGTGGTGCGGACCCTCAGGGATCTTGCTGTGGGGCCTTTGGAGTAGGAAAGGGAGCTTGAGTTTGAGGTGAGGTGGAGGGAACACTCTGGTAGCCACATGTTTTTGCCTCTGCAGACTTGCTGCCCCATGGAGAGTGGGACGGCAAAGGGTGGCCAGGGCAGAGCACACAAGTCACAAGGCTCGCTAGGATCCTCCTTGCAGGATCAAAACGTCTGCAAAAGTTGAGCTTCTCTGTAGAACAGAAGGTCACAACAGGAAGGAGATGGAAGGACCAGAGAAGAAGCTGAGAAGAGTTAAGCTGTGAGGGTGAGGTGCTGTTTTGGCAGAGCATGGCTCAGGTGGAGGAGATCAGAAACGAACGAAGAAGCCTAGAGACTGTCGTGCCTGAGGTGTGAGCCCAGTACTATAGGAGTTATAAAACTGTGCATTTTTATTTTTTTAATTTTATTTATTTATTTATTTTTTAAACTGTGCATTTTTAAAAGAAAGATTTTCATTATAACATCAAATAAAGGCTAATGCCAGGGCAATTAGAGTTTGAGTTATTGGAGTCATGGACTATAGTCATGCTGCTATTTAAGGTTGTGAGGGGCAGAGACACTCTGTGGTAGAGGCTGTAGCAGGCTCTGTGTGTGGCAGAAAGAGAGGCAGGAAGGACCAGGCACCACACAGTGAGGCTGTCTCAGCCACTGAGCTGGACCAAGGTTCCTTTGGTCCCGTTTCCACTCATAATCACATGGCCATCGTCTCTTTACTCATCGGACTCAGTGTATTTTCTTCTACGACATCCTACCTCTCCTCCAAGTGTGGCTCATAGGGAAGGCTTTTGGAACAGACTATATTTGGATGGTCATTGTCCACTATGAAACCTATTACTGGGACACGTAACATAACAGCACTGTGCTTCAGACGTCAGCTATGAACTGGACCTCTCTGTACCCACCCTGGTCCAGCAAATTGGCCTCTTGACTCACGCCTGACCTGATTTGTGGGTTCAGCTCCTTTTCTGAGATTGACCACCCAAGGCAATCAGAGCTTGTCCACACCTGAGGCCACCAAGTCACGAAGGCCAGTGGCTTATTCACTTTCTGCACCAGGACAAACCTTGCCCACAGTGGACTTGACAGCTCAGCAGAAGGCAAAACACACAGAGGACAGAACTGAGCAGAGGGAGAGGCACCATGCAAGCCATCATTTGACAGTGGCCTACTTTGGTTTCTTGCCCTTCGAACTGGAACATTTGCATTAGATGGTTCTCAGACCCTTGGAGGACTATACTTCCATGATGTGATCTTATGTCACTGGCTATGGAGTCGCCTTATTGAGGTGGACACTCAGTGTGCTCCATGCTGTTGGAACACCATTCCCAGGAGTAACCGCCTGCTACGTTTTCATAACCACCTTACAGAGAGGCGTCAGCTTCCCATCTTCTCCCCTCTGAGAACTCAGTTGCGTGCCAGACCTCAGGAGGTCATTTTAAAAACCCACATCTCAGAGAAAACACAGGCCTTGGTGACCACAGCGTTCAGGGAATTGGGCAGGGGCTTTGCCAAGAGCCATGCTGTTAATTCTGGCAGGGTTTCTGCCCTGATGTGGACAGGGTAGGGGAGATCCACCTCCCCTGGCTCTGACTCCCCAGGCTGCTCCCCTGCTGTGCAGGACAGGCTGGGTTTCTGAGACTCCCGCTGGGACCAAGCAGCTTGCCTCAGGCCAGGCATTTGTGGCCTGTTCCCCTTGCCTCCTGAGCCAACTTCAATGTGCTCAGATGAGCTTGTGCCCACAAATCCATGACTGGAGGATGATTCAGGGCCAGATGTAACCACACCGTGAGCCAGTCAAGTTTTAATGGAAACTGGATTATTGCAGGTCACACCTAGCATGTACGTCATATAAAACTAATATAGCTGGCGGACACGCAGAGCATTCAGTGGTGTTTCCCATCTCCCTCCACTGCCATGTACTTGCCAGTTGGCTAAGAACACAGTCTGGCATTTTCCTTCAGGATAGGGAGGGTTGTTGAGGAGAAGCTATAGAATAAAGGCAGAAAAGTCTAGATTTAAATCTCAAAGTTCAGGAATCTTTTAAATACAATTATTTATTTTAAGAAATTAGGGCAATCAGCTACAAATAGTAATCTTCCCATCTCCCACCCTATCGGATATACGTGCCCTGGCTGAGGTTGAGGATAGGGAAGGAGAGGAAAGAGAAAAGAGAAATAAGACCATTAGAGCGGAGTGTGACTGCGTTGGCATTTAAAAGGGAAGAGGAACTCTGAACCTCAAGTCTGTCCTCATGTCTCCTGGCCAGACCTGGAGAGGACATAATAATACCCCTTTGGGTCTGGTATCCCAGAGCAAAGTTGTCATGTACCTTATTTCCAAAGTACAGCACTGGGGGAAAATTGCATGTCCAGAGTGTACTCTATGAAGCGAATAGGCCTAGGGAATTTCTTGGAGGCTCTACCAGGCCCTGACCTAACATTCAGAGCGCAAGGCAGCTGAAGGCAAGGAGAGGAAGACTGGAAGTGTTGGCTGAATCAGCATACAGAGAAGCGCACTGTGCTCTTGCATGCACGCCGCAGTGGGGGGTACACTCCTAAGCTCTCCTCTCTCTCTCATCGTGGGCATTGGTGGTGAGTTTATGTGGGAAATGTTGCATTTGCAAGAGTGTAATCTAGTAGTAATACTTCCATTCACAAACACTTCCGTCTGCAAATAATTCAGCTCTCAAACAAAGTGTTCAACAGAATTTTGCTTCCATTCACAAACTCCACATCAGGTGACAAACACAACCACAGCCATCTTCCCCACACAAACACACATGTGACTATCTGCCCACAAATTGTAAAAAAATTAAATTCATGAACAGCAGTACCACTGTATTTATTTATTTATTAAACCTGAAATTTGAAAGTTATAAAAGTAACTGACTATTCCTAGAAGTAAGTGGATGGAGTTTTATATGTCTCACAGAGCAGTGCTTCAAGACAGAAATTAAAGATAAAGGAAAATAAATATTTTTGAGTGCATTTTTAGTTGTACTTTTAATCATATAAAACTCTTCTCCTGGATTTCTCTCAAACTGGTTTGTTTTTCCTTCTCTTTGTCAGAAAAATGATCTGAAACTTTGAAACAGGAAAAAGAGATTACAAGATGTTCTTTCAGTATAGCACTGGGTTTGTGACTTTGATTTTCCATTGGTGATTAACATGGAGCTTTTTGTCTGGTAGAAACACAAACAGTTATCGTCTGGTGGAAAAGATAATGCCTAAGTTCTCTGTTTATGGGGATGTAGCACCATCCAGCTTTTTTATTGAATAAACTGTCTTATCCCAATGTTCCTTTTCTAAATTACCTATAAATAACTATCATCTCATGTGCTCTTTGAACCAATGGCAACATTCCCTCATTAGTTACTGAATTGAATATGACCTTTGATACAAGCTCATTTTATGACATTTTGTTTGTTTTATAAGTTTTGGAAAGCTTTTGTTTAGCATTATTAAGGTTCATCTCCCACACATAATACCCCACTTGGCATCCATGTATGAATAAATAAATAATTTAGATCTACTTAGCCCCTCTTATTAGAATGTGTGTATGAACTGTTTTCACCTTTTGTCCTAGGTTGAAATCCTAAGAGAGAAAGAGTATAACCTAGGAAATTATTTCAGGAAGATGTTTGTGTCATCATTTTACTGGCAAAGAAACTGCTGTTTGGAGATGTAGGGGAGCATGCCCAAGCCCCGCAGCCAGTGGGTAGCGGAGGGAGAATGCACACTCCAAGCCCGCAAGTTTCCTGAGTCCTTGATTTTTTTCACTATACTATGGTTATGCTACTACCCTAAGTATTTGAATACGTGACCAAACCTTCTATCATCCTCACATACATATATGCACATGTGCATGTACACACATAAAAAGAGAAGAGGAAGGAAAAACCCTATTCAATTGCAAGCAAAGAAGACCCACCAAAACTTAAAATCCATGAGACAGTAATTCTACTTTATCCACAGGCACCCCAGATACAACAAATCCCACACTCCATTCATATCTTTTTGTTCACACCGTTCTACTCTCCCTCCTGTGTTACTGAACTTGGCTGTTGGTCATGACATCCAATGTCTTCTCCAAGTTAGGAACTAGAAAGCCATTTCTTTTTGCTTTTTTTCTTGCTAATTTTTCTCTCTGCTAGTGGCAAATGATTAGCCTGAAGAGTAGAAATACTCTGCAGTAAGTTCCTTTTCTATTTATTTTGCCAGTTCTTAAGAGTGGACTTCAGACTTTTTGCTTAACTATTCCCTAAAAAATTCTTAAGAAAAGCAAGGCAACCCCCACACATTATCAAATGTTCCTCTAAACTGTTTCCTCACAATTAGAATGTTTGCAAAGGGTGCCATTTCCCGTACATTATGAACACTGACCTTTGAAATGAAAAGCATTTTGTTGCTCACCACATCCCCCAAATGAGCCCAATAAAATCTAAGTCCTGGTGTTGCTGCTCACCACCATCCATTTATACAAGTGTTGTTGATATAACTGGATGTCCTTGTGAAGACGTTTAAACTCATACCCTATATTTTACACAATTAACTGAAAATTGTCATAGATCTCAATCTGAAACCTAAATCTATGAAACTTCTAGGAGAAAAATCTTTGTAATCTTGGGTTAGGCAAAGAGATTTTAGATGTAATGCCAAAAGCATAATCAATAAAAGAAAATATTGATACATTAGACTTTATTAAAATTAAAAGTTTTTGTCCTCTGAAAGTCACTGGTAAGAGAATGAATAGGCAAGACATTGACCTAATGAATTTTTTTGTAAATTGCACTTCTGGTTAAAGATTTGCATTTTTTAAAACTCTATAAAAAGAAAACAACCCAATACAACTTTGACAAAATATTTGAAGACTTCAGCAAATAAGAAGCAAAGAAGAAAGTTATTTGAATAGCAAGTAAGCACATAAAAATATGTTCAGTGTCATTCATAAAATCCAGATTAAATCTATAATGAAATACCATCTCACAACTATTCAAATAGCTAACGTGTAAAAAATCTGACAGTATTAAGTGCTGGTGAGGATGTAAAACAACTGGAGCTTTCATGTACTGTTGGCAGAACATAAAACCATACAGTTCTATGAAATAGATCAGCAGACAGTTTGGCAGCTTCTTTTCAAGTTAAATGTGCCACGACAATTGACTAGGGCCTGTTCTTGTTCTGACTTTTGTGTGTGTGCCCCATAAAACCCAGAGGCCTCCTGAGTCTCCATCTCTGTAGTTGTCTCAGGTCCTGGATCCTCAGCCCCTGGCTTTTCCTCTCTGGCAGTCCTCTGCCCTCCCTGTTCGTACCTTCAGATGCTTACAGAACTGGCTTTTGCTTCCACTATGGAGGATTCCGACGTGATTCCAGGGCACAGGGAATCCGCTCTAGAATTCTGCGTTATCTGCAGTAGGTGGGCAAGCTGGGCTCCGCCCTGCCTCGGCTTGTCTGTGTTGTCTTCCGCCCTCCTCTCTGAGTGGAAAGGAAGATCAGAGCTGTACCTGCACTCCCACTGGCTTCTCTTACCAAAGTTTCGTGAGGGAGCCCTTTCAGGGAGAGTTGTAGTGAAGGGAGACTGGGCGGGGAAATTGGAGCAGAGGCCTGGTGAGCAGGCCTGAACCCGGTGTGGGGTGGGCCTGGAAAAACTAACAGGAATGGCTTGAGAAGCTGCAGGGAGGACGTGCTTATCTCAGCGATGGGGGACAAAAAGGCCTTCCTCGAGGCTGGGGAGGGATTGTTGTTAAGTAGGATTCCTGGGTGATACTGAGTCTAGAATTTTGTTCAATTGCACCCATCATTAGTGGATTGTTTGCGTCACAGAAACAATCCAAAACCAGAATAATTACTTTGGATTAGTTACTTTGGATTTTTCCAAATGAGGCCTTCCGTATGTGGAAGATTAATGCTATATTCCATGTATTTTGTGTATTGTGTATATTTTTCTTCTAAAATCTTACTGCTTTGCCCATTTTTGCCTAATCTATACAAGTCCACTTAAAAAAAACAGTTCCTCCTTTATTATGGACGTTTTCAGAAATATAGAGATGCAGAGGGAGGTCCCTGGCCCCTGTGTGCCTATCATCTAGCTATAATTATCGGTTATGGTTCATCTAGTTCCATGTTTGGCTCCATCTTCTAGCTGGTTGTTACTGAGGGCCCAAGACACTGTGTCCAAGCAGTCAGGGCTACTGTGGCAAGTTGTAACAGTAGGGAGGGCTGAAGGGGGTACCGTGATTATTGCGTATCTGCTTTATGATTTCAGTGTTAACTAATGAAACCCAGAAATGGGTTTTAGACATGAATCTCAAGAATTAGCAAGCAGATTCAGAAAGAGTGTGTTTCACCCCCAACAACAAAAGGAGAGACTTCTATTTTAAAACTACCCCAAAGATTCCAATATAAGGCACTTGAGACTCTTTACTATGAAACATCTTTTTTCCTATGTGACATGGCAGCATGTGTGACCATTAGCTGTTATCAGCTTGCCCTGTATCATAATATAACTCTGGTCTTAAAAAAATAATTTAAAAATTGTTCCTGTGTTCTGTGACAATAATGTCAGAAAAGTGATCACCAATGGCTGTTGTACTTGATAATTTGACATTCTGGTAATAATACAATTATTTCTGCATTCTACAACAGTATAAGTAGTTGTAAACTCGTATGCAAAATGTTGGAAAGATAAACATATCTCTTTTTAAAAAGTTAAAGAGGTTATTGGTTCCACAATTCAGCAATCCCATTTCTATCTAGTTACCCAAGTAAAATGAAAACTTCTATTTATACAAAGACCTGTGTGGAAATCTTATTGCAGCTCTTTTCACAATGGCTCCAAACTGGAAAAACTCAAGTGTCCCTCAGTTGTTGAATGAATAAACAAATGATACATTCATACCATGGAAGCTTACTCACCAATAAAAAGGAATGAATTCTTGAGAAGCACAATAAAAAGTTGAAGACTGACCTCAAAGGTTGTCTGATTGCATTTAAATAAGGTTTTGGGAAAGACAAACATCCAGGGATAGAAACAACTGTAGTTACCAGGGGCTGGGGCTGGAGGGCGGAGGGAGCATGCAGGGACAGCCGTGGGAACCTGGAGGGAGGACAGGGCTGTCCCACAGCCTGATTGTGGTGGTGAGCACTTTTGCCAAAACCCACAGAACTATAAACCATGACGAGCAAACTATACCACATGCAAATTAAACAAAGTATGTACGTATACTACCACATCTTCTTTAATAATTGAAGATATTTACATCATTTCTTTTTGTAAAATTTGCATTTCCATTTTATGAGACCCAAGAATTATAATCCCAATCTATTTATCGTTGAAATTCTTTTACTATCACATTGTATTTCTCTTTCACTAATTATAAACAAGTTGAAATTTAAAACATTACAAAATTTCTCATGTACCCATAAATCTACATACAATTTTAAAATGCTGGTGATAGTGTTTTCCGTCATCAATAGTGCACTAAAACCGCATAAATACATTACAAATGTTGGTATGTAATAAACATAAATTTACATAAAAGGAATTTACATAACAAGTAAACAGTGTTTGGAAGTCTCTCTCTTAATGAGATGAATGTCTGTGTTTTGAACTGTCCCTGTGCATTTTGCCTGGGTCACTGCTCTGTGCTTAGACTCGGTGTGGAGAGACTCCCTTTCCTTAGCAGGTGGGACAGAGGGCTGGAAAAAGAGGCTGAGGAAGGAGGAGGTCCAAGGCTTACGTATGCGCTGCCTCTGAGTTCAGCTTTTCCTCCCTCCTCTGGGCCTGTCCAACATCTTCCATCTCTTCTCCTTCACTCCCGCTTTAGCCCTTTGGACGCACCCTTTCACCCAGCCATCATGCTCAGTTCTGCAGCCTATTTTCCTCCCTGGCGCTCTGCCACCTGCCCTTACCTGCTGTGGAGGGCAGCGTACCTGGTTTTCAGTGTTTCCATCACTCTCGGGCCCGGAGCACCCGCAGCTCTCCCCTTCTAGGCTGAGCATTTTCAGGCTTTGGTCCACAGATTTCTCAGCTCTGTGTTGCTCTGCCTAATGGAATGCTTGCCATGAAATACCTTTGCGGGGGCAGCAGTGAATGTCAGAACGTCAGGGAAAAAGAAAGAAGAGAATATTATTATTTCTTCCCAAATTCTATAGTGTTTTGGAGTAGAAAGAGACCAAAAGAGCTTATACCAATCAAACAGTAAGGTTTATAAGACCCTAAAATGACTGGTCCATGCCTGTGCAGCATTTTTATATTCCGATGGCAAAGATACGCCAGATGTGGGCCTTGCCTCTTTGGGCTGTAACATCCACTTGGGAAGGGGCCCTGTGTGTGTTCTCTCCATTTTTCCACACAGGGTGGGCTGCGCATATATGTTAAAAGACAGGGAATTGCCAGAGGCGCAGGCTGGCTTGTTAATCTTGCACTTGGTTTAGCCTTGCTGATGTTAATAAAGGAATTCTTTTTTTGGACACAGTTCCCTTGCATACACCTTATGGTATAATATGGCTTTGAAGTCTCATTTGATCAAAGAGAGAACAAAAACAACGCTAGTGTTATAAAGTTCTGGTACTGTGCTTCAGTGGAAGGCAACTTTAAACTGTATGTCTGCTGCGGTGGGTAAGACCTCGCCTGCTTTGTCCAAGAATGGAAGGGGATGAAGGGAAGAATTTCCAAATGATTCACAGTGTGGGCATTTGTACAGCAGCTGTGGCTCACACGCCAAGCTTTGAGCTATACGCTGACCTCTACATCAAGTTCATACTGCCAGAAGGGTGAGGTGAGCCTCTCTGGGAAGGAAATGTCTTAAAGGCAAGTGACAGCACCAGTCAGCTGTCCTCGTGTGGGTGCTGAGGTCCAACCACAGAATGCCTTTGAGCTGATGGCTTACTCCCCCATTGCGAGGCTGCCTGGCAGCCTCACAAGATTTCACTTTCAGTTATTATAAAAGACCACAAGTCTTTTCTCAGTGTGGCGCCTCTGTAAATTTTCCAGGTAGTGTTGTAGCAGAAAATGCCCCCCAGCCAGTATACTTCAGTTGCTCAGGTGATAGTTCCTGTTACAGTTCCAGTCGGTCTCTCAGAAATGGCTGGTCACTGTGATGCACAGCTGGTCACTGTGATGCATATTGTAAGAACCGATCAAAGACAGCCAAGTGCTCTACCTCTGTAACCTTCCCTCCTTTGCAACCCCACATAAATCTCTCTCCCTGGGCCTTCCAGGCCTGACATTGAGGAATAATTGATTCCTAGTCAGTGCCCATCTGACATTAAATAAATCTGCCTCCAAATCCTGGATGTCATTTTGGTGTTTCTGTTTGCATAGTTACATCTGAGACTCACAGCCCCAGGCTCCCTGCTAGGCCTGGGGATCAGTTATTACTCAGGATCAGCCTGTCCTTTTCCCTGGTCCCAGGCCCACCACTGTCTGACAGAGCCCCTAGATTACTGAGATGCCCACAGATCTTAAAGGGGTTGGGGCTTAAGTGTGAATTGTGTAGATAGAACGAATCTGGAAGTTGAGTGGGAAAATTGTTAGTTTTTCGACTGAAAGAAGACAGTGCCACAGGTGAAAGACTTTGCTCTCTTCAGTAGCTGGCCGGACATGCTATGACCCTCTGTTATTACAGGCCCTCGGAAGAAAGCTAAGGGAACAGGGATATTCCAGTGTTCCACTTTGGCTTCTTTGGTGCCAGAAGCTAGGAGAAGGAGCTGGATTCAGAGAATGAGATGGGCCCAAGAAGGGGGCCAACTTCCAGAGGATGCCTTAGCCTTTCAAGAAATTGGGGTCATACTGCTTTTCTGAAAAGGGGAACTGTGACAATAGGGGCAGGCAAGCTTAAATGCATGCCCAGTGACCTCAGGGAATATGGCCCGTGGCCAGGAAAGGGAGGCGAGAAGTATTCTGTGAAGCTGAACAGCAACACAGTCCTCACTGGGGATCAGACCTGTGCCTCCTCCATGGTTTCCACCTCTGAGCACACGGTTCTTTAAGGAAGAGCTGTAGTCCCCCAAAGAATTATAGACCATGCGTATTTCTTACCCTTTCCCGCATATGTATTCTGAATGTCCCAGGGGGAAATCTCTCTGAGTAAAGGAAGATTTAAAAGTTATAAATTTCTGAATGAGGAATACGAAAGAAAACATGAGATGGACAGGAGGGAGACTCATGAGCTCTGCTCAGGTTGGAAGGGACTATAGGAAAAATCTAGAGACAGGCTAGTATTTTATACACAAGGAAAACAAAACAACAAACAGCTTTGTGTCTGAGTGTCATAGCCAAAGTGGTAGGACAGCCAGAAGATTCCTTGTTTAGAAACTGCTAATTCTATATAATTTCTTCTTTATGAAGCTGTTTTAGCAACGGGCCCATACAATTCTGTGCACGCATGTGTACGCACACTATGTGTGTGCTGTGTATTCAGAGGTGGAGACGGGTACCCAGAGGCCCAGAGGACACCCAAACACATCCTTCTCAGCTGAGCAGTGCTGATCCATAGCAGTGACACCCTTGGGCTCTATGACTCCTAACACACACGCATCTCTAACCTGAGTGCAATATCGGACAAGCGTGGCTTTGCCTGCACTGTTGGCTGCTCTGATGAGGACGGCCCACTGACTAACACACTGTGGGCTACTTCACAGGTTAATTTGTTCGCTGTTAAACAAATAACTTGTTCCCAGGGGAAAAAAACACTGACTTGATACCTTCATGGCTCCTGGGTTGTTACTGGGAGGGACTCAGCCTTGCCCCTGCTTCAGGCTGTGTGATACGCCTTGAAGGTGGGCAGCCATGAAAATCCCTGCTCTTCTCTGAGTAGACTTTTGTTTGTTTTGAAGTGCTGGGCATAGTCTATGGTCATACCACCTGGAACGTACCTGATCTCATCTGAAGTGCTGGGCACAGAACACAGTGTTGCTCTAACACTGAGCTACATCCCCAGAACTTTTTTTTTTTTTTTTGAGACAGTGTCTCAACAAGTTGTCCAGGCTAGCCTTGAACTTGTGATCCTTCTGCTTCAGCCTCCCCTGTAGCTGAGATTATAGGCATGGGCCATGACACCAGTTGTAGGGTTGTGTCGTCTGAAAGCCCACGGTCCATCTAACCAGCTTGGGTCCTACCAATCTACTGCAGCAATGGGCCTTCTTTGGCACCATCTTTGGAGGTGTATTGTTCTCCATGGACAGAGAGCCAGGGGAAAGATGTGAGATTTGCTTATTATTTAGCAGCAATTACTTAAACTGCTTAAATATATAATTTTTAAAAATCTCCTGTGAACATTTATTAGAGATGTTAATGCCAATTCTGGGACAATTAACATGTGCAAGACCTCACTGTTCTGTCTTAATTATGCTTCATTTCCACCAAAGAATTGGCATTTAATTCTTTCCAAACTGTGCTATTGGCTGACCTTCCCGGGATTAGGTCACCAAAGCCCAGTAATTGTTACCCAGGTTCTCTGCAGACACTGCACAGTCGTGCACTCACTTGTTTTGCTGTCCTCCTTTGCTGAAGCGTCTGTTGTAGGTGGTATTGTTCCCATCCATCTTAATCAACAAATTAAACTTTCCCAGGAACTTCTAATAGTCCCTAAAATGCCTTAAACTGCCCTAGTCTCCTCTGGGTTCACTTTCAAATGGAGCCTGGTAAAGTGAGTAATGCTACCAGAAAAGCGTTCTCTGAATGTTGCATGGTGGTCTCCCCAGTGTGCGCCGAGGGCAGTGTCCCACACACCGCAAAGAATGTGATATGCAGAGGGGGACACAGGCATCTTACAGGCAGAGCCAACTGTCATAATGCAAGAAATGCTCGGAAACTCTATTTAAATCTCATGGTGTCCCACAGTTTACCCCTGAAGCCCCAAATTAAATACTTTTTATCATCCCCAGGGAACACATTATCATAGTTCTCAATATTGATGAGTTAGCCACAGTGTCTTTATAAGATGTGCTTGTGAAAGTTAATTTCACTTAGGCAAAATCACCTACTCTTTTTGTTTTTGTTTTTAACCAAGGGAATTTTCTGACTTCAGCCCATGTGTAAATACCAAGACTCTCCGATGCTGGCTGGCTCCATTCAATTACCCCAACTCCCCAACTGATTGTGCTGCTCAGGGTTACACTTTGACTTCTTATCGCATGTGCTTTCTTTTCTATACCAACAATTTGAAGGGGAAAACTAATTCACATTTTTGAAAAGCTGGCCCAGAGGGAACCCAAATCCACTCTTGATCATGGCAGAGTCCTCCACCTCCCCAGACTCATACTTTGGTTTTGGTTTTTTCCAACGTATAATTTGGGTGTATTCTGAAGGACTTTGCTTTTCCAAGGAGGTTTATGGAGAGAGGGGTTGGTCCTCCCACCAAGGGAAGCTGACATTCTGCGTTGGCTCGAATGAGTGCTCTTTGGCAGCTCCCTTAAGACTCAGGTGTAGAAAAATAACAGCCAACTAGTTGAATAAACTCATTGTGACACATAACCATAAAGATAGCGGGAAGTCACACCCAAAGAATCTGTTCCACATTCTCTAACCTAGCCTTTGTCCCTAGGGAGAGCAAAGAGGGACACACGCAGTCATTTGAATGTCCTGAGCACGGGATGGCGGATAACGCGCCCAGTAGTGGTGAGAGAACAGCAATGGAGGCGGACGCTTGCCCAGCCCAGCCTGTATTCCTGACTCTGTGCCAGAGGTTCCCAAGGTCTCTTTTCACTCAACTCCTGGAACTTTTGGGGGAAAAATAGTATGAGCCTTACTTTGTCAGCGAAGTGAGGTGGTTTGCCAAGGTCATGGGGACAGTACATGTCAGCCCTAGCTGAGGACGCTTTAATTCTGAAGCGCACTGTCCTCGTGCTTTAGTACAGCGCCAGGTTAGCGCAGATGTGGAGAGGAATTTTCATGCCCAGTGAGTAGTAATTTTTTACTCTGTAATAAAGGTCACCTAGAATTTCCTTTTTGAAAAAGAATTCCCAGAATTTACTCACAGGAAACCCATGCAGTCAATTTCCCCCTAAATTTAAGTAAACCATTAAAAAAACAATTTTCACCCTTAGAGATGAGGAAATATGCCTGCCCCCCCAAAACACATACTGTAAATTTTACCTTCTGCCAATTCAGGGTGAGTACCGTTTTAGACCTCGTGGTGAGTCAGAGGGGAGCTATGTACTTTTGGTCTTAATAGTGACTTCTGGGATCTGGTAAGGAGTTAATATCTTTGTGCATCAGTTTTTAAATTTAACTTTGAGTGGAGATAGAAAGTCATGAAATGACTTAAGGCTTCCATGGCAGGTGTCCACTTCTTTGTTTAAGAGTCGCCATTGCCAGGTCTGATCTATAACTAATCACCCCCTCTGGACCTTCCCCAAACTGCCTGCCTGCACCTTGGAGAGGCTCTTTCAGTGCGGAGTCCCCAGGGTCATCAGACTGCCCTGGTCGTCTGCAACACGTAAACATGCAGAGTTTCATAGACAGTTTCTGCCTCCTTCTGCAGGATCAGAGAAACATCCAGAAACCCCCATATAGAAATCTTTTCAGAATAAAATACCACAAAAATTAAAAAAATACATTAAAAGGAGGGCAGTTCCACAATGGAAAATATCTTTGTCATCTGTTTCTTGTTATTTTCTTATCTGTTCCTCATCCTTCATTTTGATAGGTGCAGTTTTATTTTTAGAGTCTGGTCTTTATGGCTTGAGGGGTCTTGGTGTGGTTTTCCATACGTTTTTGCTCACATTTTCGTTGCTGAGCTCCAGTGGGGGTTGTTTTGATTACTGGCCTGACTGCTGGAATGGAGGTGCTGCGTCTGTGCTGGGGCTCTGGTCTGTGGAGAGGTGTTCAGCAGCCTCAGAGGTGCATTTGTTCCACTCAGCATTTCTCTCTTTGTCTTTTGAACCACACTTATTTTGCAAGTCTGACTCACAACTGTGAGAACAGGAGCAAATTTCTTACCAACACCTTTTGTGCTGGGGGCAGGTGAGAGGAGGGCTCTAGTCGCTGCTGGTTTAAGAACAAGATTGGAGAAAGGGCTATATGGAGGGAAGCGAAAGGCACTAAGATAGTAGTGATTGCTGAGTTATTAACTGCTTTCCTATGTTCTTTCTAGCACCCTTTCCTCCAACTTACTTTGCATAGTATTACCTCTTCTCACTGCCTTTTCTCCTTCTCCTTGTGAGCATACATCCACCTCATGGTCATGTTTTACTGATTGTATGTCTTAAATGTTCTTTTTTCTCCTTGTACAAGTGCACAGGGTATGGGAAGCCAGGTGAGATGTGGCACTTTGTTTTCCAAGGGTCTGATCAGTGCTGTGCATGTGAGACTGGATAGGACTTTGAGCACAGTGTTTAGCTGAGATTTTTTTGGCTTCATGAAACCCATAAGACTTCCAAATATTAAAGAAATGGTATGGTGCTTTAGAGCAATGCATTCCAAGATTCTTTTCATTTTTAATTCCAAGATTTTGAGACATTTGTGGACTTCCTCCCAGGGCAACAAAAAAGGGACACATTGAAATTGCCTGGTATTTTCACAGTGTCACCCATTAAATGACAATGAGGGCGGTTCTCACAGGGAAAATTTATCCTGATACATAGAAATGTCTTAAAGTTTATCTTTTTTTGAGACAGGAATTCACTATGCATTTCAGGTTTGCCTTGAACTCACTTTGTAGTCCAGGCTGGCCTTGAACTCACAGCAGTTCTCCTGCCCCAGCCACTGGAGTACTGGGATTATTGGCATGTGCCACCACACCTGGCTAAGTTTTTCTTTTTGCATGGCAGAGCGGTACTCCATTGTATAAACAAACCACATCTTTTTTTAAGTTTTAAAGATAAAAGAACAAAAATATCTTAATGAACATGCATATATTTAGAAAATAACACAAAAACAACCCAAGGAATACAGAATCTCAGACAAGGTGATAGGAAATTAACAATGGTTGTTGTATTACACATTGATATCTTCAATTTCGATACTAAGATAAACAAATGTAGACATGTAAGATTGATCATACACTTAAACATTAACTGTTCCTTTCAATAGAGCAATAAAAGTCAGTAGTATCACTATGTTAGCTACTCTGTATATATATATATTCCCCTTATTTCTTTTCCCTTTTCCCTCATCCCAGTTGTTCTTTCTTTTTGAGCAGTTTCCTTCCCTTTCACAATGTCTATTGTACCTCCTAGATTTTATTTACTCTTGCAGGTTCTTACACTAGTGAGATAATATGGTGTTTATGCATGCAGGTCTGATTTATTTCACTTACAAGTATGGACTGTAGTTGTGCCCATTTTCCTGTAAAAGTCTTGAGATTATCTTTCTCTATAGCAGAGTAATATTTCATTATGTAAAAATGCCACAACTTTTTATCCATTCCTCAGTGGATGGGCATTTGGGTTGCTTCCATGATTTAGCTATTACAAACTGTGCTGTTCTAAACATGGGGGCACATATATCACTGTGATGTGATGTTTTCAGTTCTTCTGGGAAAATATCCAGAAGGAGAATAGCTGGATTGAATGGGACCTCTAGTCCTAGTTTACTGAGGAATCTCCACACTGATTTCCACAGTGGTTTCACCAGTTGGCATTCCCACCAGCAGTGGAGAAGTGTTTTTTTTTGTTTTTCCCACAGCCTCTCTAGCATTTGTTATTGGTTGATTTCTTAATGCTGGCCATTCTTATTAGGGTGAGATGGAATCTCAGTGTTGTTTTAATTTGCATCACACGAATGACTAATGATGTAGAACATTTTTTCATGTATTTATTTGCCACTTGTGTTTCTTTATCTGAGAAGTGTGTGTTCATCTCAGATGCCCATTTTTGTATTGGGTCTTTGAATTTGGGGGTGGGTTGATGTTTTTTAATTCTATATATATTCTAGGTAAGAGTCCTTTGTCTGAGGGATAGTTGGCTAGAATTTTTTTCCCAATTTGTGGGTTTTCTTTTTACTCTGCTTGTGATTTCTTTAGATTTGCAAAAACTTTTCAGTAAGATGAGGTCCCAGTTGTTGATTCTTTGTATTTCCTGTGCAGTTTGCTTTTTGTTCATGAACTCTGTGACTACTCCTATGTTTTCAAGCTATTTACCTATTTTCTTTTCTAGTAGATTTAGTGTTTCTATTTTAATATTTAGATCTGTAATCCTTTTTGGCTTGAGTTTTGTGCATGGTGATAGAAAAGGGTCTATTTTCAGTCTTCAGCATGTGGTGAGACAGTTTTTCAGCACCATTTACTAAAGAGGCTCTCTTTCTTCTAGTGAACTTGTTTGGCTCCTTTGTCAAAGATAAGGTGGCTGAGTGTGTTTGTAGTTGTGGAAGCAGCTTCCATTCTATTCCATTGATCCTCAGGTCTGTTTTTTGTTAGTACCATATTGATTTTTATCACAGTAGCTTTGTAGTATAATTTAAAGTCAGAGATTGTGATGCCACCTACCTAGTCTTTGTTGCCCAGGATTGCTTTTGCTATTCTGGGTCTCTTCTGGTTCCAGATGAATTTTAGGAATGTTTTCTCTAGATCTGTGCAATATTCTAATGGTATTTTAATTGGAATTGCATTGAATCTGTACAACAATTTAGGAAGTATAGCCATTTTCACAGTTTGTTCTTCCTATCCACGAGCAAGAAATATCTTTCCATGTTCTTAAATCCTTTTCAATCTCTTTTTTCAGAGTACTGTAGTGTTCACTGTATACATCTTTTACTTCTTTTGTTAGATTGATTCCTAAATATTTTAATTTTTTGGATGCTATTGTAAAAGGTATGGTTTCCTTAGTTTCTCAATATGTTTGTTATTTGTTGATTTTTGAGTGCTGATTTTGTATCCAGCTATGCTACTCAATTTGCTGATTAATTCTAGGTGTTTTCTTGTGGAGTTTTTGGTGTCTTCCATGTAGAGTATCATGCCATCTGTCAATAATGATAATTTCACTTCTTTCTTCTTCTTCTTCTTCTTTTTTTTTTTTTTTTTTTGGTACTAGGAATCAAACTCAGGACGTTGCCTTTGCCAGGCAGGCACTTGTGTCACTGAGCTATATCCCCAGACCTCTGATTTCTTTCTTTCTTTCTTTCTTTCTTTCTTTCTTTCTTTCTTTCTTTCTTTCTTCTTGCTTGCTTGCTTGCTTTCATCTTATTCCTTTTATATCTCTCTCTTGTCTACTTGCTCTGGCTAGTGTTTCCAGAACTATATTGAATAAGAATGGTGACAGAGAACATCCTTGTCTTATTCTTGATTTTAAAGTGAAAGCATTTAGTTTTTGTCCATTTAGTATGATATTAGTTGTTGGTTTGTCATAGATGGCTTTGATCAGATTGAGGTAAAGAGCATCGATTCCTATTTTCTGTAGGGTTTTTATCATGAATATGTGTTGGACTTTGTCAAAAGCTTTTTCTGCATCTATTGAGATGATTATGTGGTTTTTCTCTTTGGCTCTGATGTATGGTGTATTACACTGATTGATCCCCGTATCCCTGGGATGAACCCTACCTAGTCATGGAGTATTATCTTCTTGATGATTTGCTGAATTCTATTTGCTAGTATTTATTGAGTACCTTTGCATCTATGTTCATTAGGGAGATGGGTCTATAGTTCTCTTTTTTGGTTGGGTCTTTCTTTGGTTTTGGTATCAATATGATACTTGCCTCCAGAAATGAGTTAGGAAGAATTGCTTCCTTTTCAATTTTATTAAATAGTTTAAGGAGTGTTGACATTAAATCTTCTGTGAATGTCTTATAGAATTCAGCTGTGAATCCATCAGGACCTGGGCTTTTCTTTGTCAGTAGGTTTTTCAATCATGTTTTCAATTTCCATAATTGATATTGGGTTATTCAAGATTTTTATATCTTTTTGATTCAACTTTGGTAATTCATACTTTTCTAGGAATCTGTCCATTACTTTTGTGTTTTGCATCCTATGGGAGTAATGATTTTCAAAGTAGGTATTGATGATCTTCTGAATTTCTATAAGATTTGTTGTGATTTCACCTTTTTCATTCCTTATTGAATGAATTTGAGTCTTTTCTTTCCTTTTTTTGTTAAGGTTGGCTAGGGGTTTATCAATTTTATTTATTCTTTTAGAGAACCAACTCTTTGATTCATTAATTCTTTGTAGTGTTTTCTTCATCTTGATTGCATTTATTAGTGCCCTGATCTTTATAATTTCCTCCATTCTTTGGGCTTTGGGCTTGACTTGTTCCTTTTCTAAAAATTTGAGGTGTAGTATTAAGCTTTTTATTTGTTCTTGTTCTGTTTTCCTGATATGTAAGTTTGCCTGTATAAACTTTCCTCTGAGGACTGCTTTCAGTGCATCCCACAATTCCAGGAAGTTGTATTAACATTTTCATTTGCTTGTAGATATTGTTTCATTTCTTCTGTGACCCATTGGCTGTTCAGGAGGCTATTATTTAATTTCCATGTGTTTATGGATTTCTTGTGGTATCTTTTGTCATTAGTTTCCAATTTTATTGTGCTATGGTCAGATAGTATACATAGGATAATTTGAATTCCTTTGCATTTGGTTAAGCTTGTTTTATGGGCTAGTATGTGGTCTGTTTTAGAGAAAGTCCCATGTGCAGCTGAGAAGAATGTGTATTCTGATTAGTGGGAAGGAACACTCTGTAAACACCTACTAAGTGCATTTGTTCACAAGTTTTGTTCAATTCTGCTATTTCTTTGCTGATTTTTTGTCCCATTGACCTATCTCATTGTGTCAGTGGGGTGTTAAGGTCCCCCATTACAATAGTGCTGTTAGTTATGTAGTTTTTCATGTCTATTAAGATTTGTCTTATACAGTTGGATGCTCCCATGTTTGGTGCATACATACTTATGATTGTTATCTCTTCCTCTTGAAGTTTTACCCTGACAAGTATGTAGTGATCTTCTTTATCTCTTTTGATCATTCTTAGTTTGAAGTTTGCATTGTCTGCAAATAGAATAGCTACCCATGCTTTTTTCTGGGTTCCTGTTACATGGAGGATTGTTTTCCGTCCTTTCACTTTCAGTCTACAAATTTCCTTTTGAGTTACATGTGTTTCTTGTATACAGCATATTATGGGTTTTGTTTCTTGATCTACTCTGCCAGTCTGCTTCTTTTGATTGGTAATTTGAGGACATTTACATTAATGGTTATAAATGAAATGTGTTGGTTTATCATTGTTATGTTATTTAACTGTAGGCAGTTTCCTACTTTTACTCTCTATTTAATTGCTTGCTGTATGAGGTGATTCTTTTCTGTCGTTGTTCTTGGAATTGTGGTCATTTCTCTCTCTAGAATATCTTTTAGTACTCTTTGTAGGATTGGTTTGGTGCTTGTGAAGTTCTTCAGTTGCTCTTTGTCATGGAAATATTTTATTTCTCCATTAAACTTGAAGGATAGTTTTGTAGGATACATCAGTCTGGGTTGGAGATTATTTTGCTTTAAATAATCAGGACCTGAAATACTTCACTCCAAGCTCTTTTTACTTTGATGGTTTTTGTTGAGAAATCAACCACGATTCTGATGGGCTTTCTTTTATAGGTGATCTGTTTCTTTTCTCTAACAGCTTTTGATATTCTGTTCTTTTGCTGGATATCTGGGATCTTTATTATTATATGTCTGGGTGTCATTTTATTTTGGCTATGGCTAATTGGGGTTCTATATGCCTCGTTTACTTGTATGTCAGATTCTTTTTCTATGCTTGGGAAGTTTTCTGCTATTACTTTTGTAAATATTCTTTTTATGTCATTTGTAGTGACTCCTGCTGCTTCCTTGATGCCTACTAATCTTACATTATTTCTCCTTGCATCGCCTTGAATTGTTGAATTGATATTTCATGGTTCTTTGCTAGTTTTAAGAGTCTTTTCTTTCACGATCATTGGCTGAAATGCTGTTTTCAGGATCTGAAGGTCTATCTTTCGCTGTATTCAAGCATTTTTGCCAGCTTTCAATGGAAGTTTTGATTTCCTGGATATCTCTTTGAATCGGTTTCATGCATTCTAGTTCTGTCCTCTATTGTTCATTTAATGTTTCCAACATTTTCCTGTGCTCATCTATTTTCTTATATCTATGTCTTCTTTAGATGTGCTGAGCAGTTCTTTCATTATAGTTGTCATTTCTTTTTTTACCTGGGAGATTATTTCTGATCTGATCTCTTCTATGGCCTGATGGGGCTGTTTCTTCAGTTGCGATCATTTCAGAGATTTCAGATATGTGACTTCCAATTTCTCCTATGTCAGTGTCTCCTGGACTTGTTCTGGGTGGAGCTGAGTTCTGAGATCGCATTTTGCTCCTTTGTCTTGTCATTTTGGCTGTCAGAAGGAAAGTGCTGAGCCACATGCTTCCCAGGCAACTCACTGAAGGTCTCTAGGGATCCTAGTTTTCCTGGGTATCAGATTTATCCCGAGACGGTGGAGAGCAGTAGACCACTGGGATGGGGATCCCAGGCAGTTTCTGGGGTGCACATCTCCAACCACAGTTGCATGTTGGGGGAATAGTTGCCTTTGTTACCAGGGTCTCCATGCTGTCAGTGGAAAGCATGTGGGCCTCAGCCAGGGACCCAATGGTGGCCAGACAGGGGCCACTACTCCAGGGTCCTCAGGCAGCTGGTTGAGGAAGGGAAGGCTTCACTTCCCCACTGAGAAGTCCACAGAGCTCGAGCTGCCCCTGTGCCACTTCCCTGTCTGCAAGGAGCTAGCAGAGCACAGTGCAAGCCTCACCTACCAAGAGGTCCACACCACATCTTCTTTATCCATTCATGGGTTGATGGGCATTTGGGCTGTTTCCAAGTTTATCTATTACTAACTGTGCTACATTAAGCATGCATATGCTTATATTGCGTGGGTATGATATTTTTCACTGTTTTGGGAAGATAGCAAGAAGGAGAATAGCTGGGCAAATGAAACCTCTAGTTTTAGTTTTTTGAGGAGTCTCTACACTGATTTCCACAGTGGCTGTACCAGTCTACACTCCCCTCATCTGTGAAGGGTTCCCTTCACTCCACAGTCCCACTAGCATTTTTCTTTCTTATTAATTTCTTGATAATAGCCATTCTTTCTGGAGTGAGATGGGATCTCACTCAGTGTTATTTTAACACCACGTAACAGTTTTGCATCTGTTGCATGACGAGTGATATTAAGCATTTTTTCATATACTTACTTGCTGTTTCTACTTCTTCCTTTGAAAATGTTTATTCATTTCAGATGCCATTTTTGGTTTGGGTCTTTTAATTTGAGGGGTTTGATTTCTTTGTTTTTTATTCTAGATGTTAGTGCTTTAGAGGAGCAAGTCTTAAAATTTTTTTTTTTTCCATTCTGTGGATTGTTTCCTCACCCTGTTTGTGGTTTCTTTGGGAGTACAGAAAATTTTTAATTTGATGTGATCCCTGTCATTAATTCCTTGTATTATGTCCTGTGCAACAAAGGTTTTGTTAATCAAATCTCTGCATACATTTGTGTCTTCCACAATTTTACCTATTTTGTTTTACAGCAGAGTGATGGTTTCTGTTTTTATATTTAGAGCTTTGATCCATTTTTATTTTAGTTTAGTGAGTGGTGAAAGATATGTGTCTATGATCAATTTTCAGTATAGGGAGAGCCAACTTTCCCAGCACTGTTTATTAAAGACGCTATCTTTCTTCCAGGGAAGTTGTTTGGTACCTTTGTCAAACATAAGGTAGCTAAGTGTGCTTGGAGTTGTTTCTACATCTTCTATTCTGTTCTGTTGGTCCTTGGTTCTGTTTTTGCCAGTACCATGCTGTCTATATCACTGTAGCTTTGTAGTATAACTTCAAATTAAGGATTGTGATGGCTCCTGCTTTGCCTTTGTTACCCAGAATTCCTTTTGCTATTATAGATCTTTAAGGTTTTCCAGGCAGGTGATTGTGCCACTGTACTATGTCCCCAGCCCACTTAAATGGTTTCATACAAATTTTAGTATTGTTTTCTTTAGTTCTATGAAGAATGCTGTTGGTATTTTGATTGGGATTACATTAAGTATATATAACAGTTTTGGAAGTATGATCATTGTAATTATATTGGTTGTGCCTACCCCAAAACGGGAGATCCTTCCATTTTCTGATATCCTCTTTGACTTTTTCTTTCAGAGTACTGTATTTTTTTTGAGGTGGAGGGGGCAGGAATCCAACTCAGGACCTTGCAGTTGCCAGGCAGGTGCTGTGCTGCTGAGCTATATCCCCAGCCCCTCTATTTTTCAATGTAGGGATCTGTTCACTCCGTTCATTAAATTGATTCCTATGTATTTTATTTTTATGGGATGCTATTGTGAAAGCTGTTGTTTCCCTAATTTGTCTCTCAGTGAGTTTGTTACTTGTGTGCAAGAACACGACTGATTTTTGAGTGCTGAGTTTGTATCCCTCTATTATGCCAAATTTGATTATTAATTCTTGGAGTCTTTGGGTGGAGTTTTTGGGGTCTCCTATGTTACTCTTATCATGTAACCTGAAAATAGTAATAATTTAAATTTTCCTTTCCTGTACTTATTCTTTTTATTCTTTTCTCTTGTGTAATTGCTCTAGCTAATGTTTCTAGAACTATATTGAACAGGAAGAGTGCTAGTGGACATCCTTGCCTTGTTCCTGGTTTTAGAGTGAAAGCTTTCAGTTCTTTGACTATTTAGCATGATGTTAGCTGTTTTTGTCATATAGGCTTTTATCAGAATGATATAAAGACCATATATTCCGATTTTCTGTAAGGTTCTTATCATGAATGGGTGTTAGACTTTGTCAAATGCTTTTTCTGCATCTATTGAGATGAATATGTGGTTTTTATCCTTGTCTCTGTTAATACGATGTATTACATTTATTGATTTTTGTGTGTTGAACCATCCCTACATGCCTGTAATGAATCCCTCTTGGTCATGTTGTATAATCTGCTTGATGATTTGTTGCAGTCTGTTTGTCAGTAACTTACTGAGGATTTTTGTGTCTATATTCATTAGGGAGATTGGCTTATAGTTTTCTTTTGTGGTGGGGTCCTTCTCTGGCTTTGGTGTCAGGGTAATGCTTGCTTCCAGGAATGAATTTCGGAGTGTTGTTTCCCTTTCAGTTTCATTAAAGAGTTTGAGTAGTGGCATTAGCTATTCTCTAATGTTCTTGCAGAATTCATCAGTGAATTTGTTAAGACCTGAGCTTTTCTTTGCTGGTGGGTTTTAATTACATCTTTAATTTCATTTACAGATATTTGGTTATTTAGAATTTTGTATCTTCTTGATTCAGATTTGGGAATTCAAATGTATATAGAAATCTGCTCATTTCTTGTGTTTTCCAACTTATTAGAATATAAGTTCTTAAAGTAGGTACTGATGACCTTCTGGATTTCGAAAGGACCCTTTGTGATTTCACCCTTTTCTTTCTTAATCATAGGGATTTGATTCTTTCCTTTTCTCATCAAGGTTGGTTAAGGGTTTGACAATTTTGTTTAATCTTTCAATGAACCAACTCTTTAACTCATTGATGCTTTGTGTTGTTTTTTTAATCTCAATTGCATTAATTTCTACTCTGATCTTTATAATTTCCTCCCTTGTGTGAACTTTACATTTAACTTGCTCTTCTTTTTCTAGAAACTTGATGCTCGATATTAGGTTGCTTATTTGAACACACTCTGTTTTCCTGATATGGAAATTTAGTGCTATAAATTTCCCTTGTCAGTCTGTTTTCATTGCATTCCATAAACTCCAGTATATCATGTTAGTATTATCATTTTATTGTAGAAGCTTTCTAATTTTTTCTTTAATTTTATCTGTGAACTATAGGTTGTTCAGAGGGCATTATTTAATTTCCATGGGTTTATGACTTTTTTTGTGTGGCTTCTTTTGGCATTGATTTCCAATTTTGTGTCACTGTGGTCTGGTAATATGCATGATTTCAATTCCTTTGCATTTACATAAGCATGTTCTATGAAATAGTATGTGATCTCTTTTGGAGAACATCCCATGTGCAGCTGAGAAGAATGAATGTCTTGATATTGTGGAATGGAACACTCTGTAGACATCTATGTTTATTTGCTCAAAAGTTTGGTTCAATTCTGGTATTTGTTGATTTTTTTCTTTTTTTTTGCCTAGTTTATCTGTCTATTTGTGACAGGTGTATATTGAAGTCCCTCACTGTCATCGTAATAGTGCTTGTTTGATTTTTTATGTTTGTTAATATTTGTTTGATTTGGTTGGGTGCACTTATATTTGGATATATATTTGTGATTGTTATCTCTTCTTTCACTGGTCTCTTAACAAGAATATAGTGACCTTCTTTGCCTCTCTTAATCAGTTCTGGTTAGAGATTCACTTGGTCTGCAAATAGAATAGTGACCTCTGCTTTTCTTTCCAGGTTCCTGTCACAGGGAATATTGTTGTCCATCCTTTGCCTTTCAGTGTGTTGATTTCTTTTTGAGTTAAATGTGTTTCTTGTATGCAACATATTGTTGCATGATCCATTCTGTTTCTTTTGATTGTTGAATTGCAACCATTAGCATTAGATCATCACAATTATGTCAACGTTACTAAAGTAGTACAATCAGTAATAGCAATAGCATCAAATACAACCTAAAAAAGACAAATTGTGTTCATTATTAATTTCCCACCTTTAACTATATGAGTAAGATTTGTAGTTATATATAAAAATGTAAAACAGACCAGAAAATTGTAGGTAGTAAATTTCCCTCAATATCATGGATTTTATTCCCAGGAGAGGAAACTTAAAAGGGTTAGAACTTTTAAAAGAGATAGAGATTAAATTTCTTTTATTTTTCTATTTTTTCTTCTAACCCCACAGACCAGGGCTCAGGGTGAAAGTGCCATTCACTACCTCCTTCTTCTGTGTTGAGGTTCCTCTCTTTGCTCTCTGTTATGGTTTATATATTGTGTCAACTTGGGGAGTCTAGAGGTTTTGTTGAGTGACTCTGCAGGAAACCAGGGTGCTTACTTTGTACACATCCTGAGCCTGTGGAAGAGGAGGGCATGGAGACTGTGTGAGAGCTACACGCCCCCTGGGTGGGGGTAGGCTATTTATAAGGCAAGGGAGAAAAAGAGGCTGCTTGCAGCCATTCCTCCCTTTTGCTGGTTGTTTTTGCTGTGCTCTGCTGCCATGAACAGTTTGCTCTCTGCCATGGGCCACTCTGCCTCAGAACCAGCCAAGTATGGACTGAAACCTCCACAAACTGTGAGCTAAATAAACCTTTCCTTCCTTCATTTTGCACATTGGGTATTTTGTCTCAGCGACAAGAGAAAAGTAACCAAGACGCTCTCCCTGTGGCTCCAGTTCCTACTTCAGATGTTTGGTAAGCCCCACTTGCCTCCTTCTTTTCTTTCTCATGTTGCTGTTTGCGAGTGTCTGGACTCCAAATCTTGGAGAGGCTGTTTCTCTATTGTTCACTACTCTACTATCTTTCTGGAAGTTCATGGGTCTTATTTCATAAATTCTTTACATAGTCTCTATGTTAGTCCTATTTAAGGAATAAATAGCAAGGTTTTCTTTTAATCCATTCTGTAGTTTTCTCTTCATTCTGTGGGTAGTTCCTTTTTTTCTCTCTTTCTCTTTTTTGGTTTCTTGGTACAGGGTCTTGCTATATAGTGAAGACTAGGAATGAACTCACTATGTAGTCCAGGCTTGCCTTGAACTTGTGGCAATCTTCCTGTCTCAGCCTCCCAAGTATGGAAATTATAGGCATGTGCTACCCTGCCCAACTGTTGGTAGTTTCTTTTGTAGTGCAGAAGCTTTGTAATTTGACATGATCTCATTTGTCGATTCTCAGTATTATTTCTCGTTGAACTGAGGTTCTGCTCAGAAAATTCTTGCATATGTTTTCAAGAGTTTTACCTATTTTGTCTTTCATCAGATTATTTCCATGTTAAGACAGAGATCTTTGATCTGTTTTGATTTTAGTTTAGTACCTATCGAGAGATATGGGTCTAAATTCAGTCTTATGCACGTGCATAGCTAGTTTTCCCAGCACCATTTGTTAGAGAAGCTATGTTTCCTTTAGTGAAAGTTTCTGGAGTCCTTATCAAAGATCAGGTAGGTGTGTGTGCCAGGAGCTGTTTTTGCATTTTATCCTCTGTTCCAGTGATTCACAAGTCACTTTTTGCCAATACACACGCAGATCTGTGATTCTAAGAAATATACAGGAACTGATTACACAAACTTTATATTAATTTCACTCCTGGACTCTTTATATACCCATATGTATGTCTGAACTTTAAACTTTCCCCTGTACTTCTGATTTATGTTGTCTTCTGTTCCCCATTCACATTATAAAGCTATGTATAAAACTCTTATATACTACACTATATTCCAATTTACAATTACATTTTTACCTGATATCTAGAATACCTTCCTCCAAAAAAACTTAGCTTTTGTATATTTATTTTTTAAAAATTTCATTTTAAAGGGAAAAGAACAGAAACAGAATAACAAAAACAAAGACAAAAACAAGACAACACAAAAACAATAAAAATGATAAAGAATTTCAAAACAAGATGATAGGAAATCAACAATGGTTGTTGTATTACATATTGTTATCTTCAAAATAGTTGCTCAAATTGACAGATGCAAGATAGATCAAACAATTAAACATTAACTGTTCCTTTCAATAAACCAAAAGACATTAATAGAACAATTATCCTAGCTATCTTGTGCATATATATATGCATATATATATATATATATATATATATATATATATATTCTTTCCCTCATCCCAGTTGTTCTTTGCTTTTGATCAGTTCCTTCCCCTTTCACAATATCTATTATACCTTTCAGATTTTATTTACTCTTTCAGGCTCTTACACTAGGGAGACAATACAATGTTTACACATGCGGGTCTGATTTCTTTCACTTATGAGTATGCTCTCTAGTTGCATCCTATAAAAGCCTCGAGTTAATCTTTCTTTATAGCTGAGTAATACTCCATTGTAAAAAGAAAACACAACAACTTTTTTTATCCATTCCTCAATTGATAGGTATTTGGGTTGTTTCCAAGATTTAGTTATGACAAATATAACTGCTATAAACATGAGTATACATATATGGCTGTGGTGTGATGTTTGCAGTTCTTCTGAAAAAATACCCAGAAAGGGAATAGCTGGGTTGAATGGGATCTCTAAGCCTAGTTCTCTGAGGAATCTGAACACTGATTTCCACAGTAGTTGTACCAGTCTACATTCCCATTAACAGTGGAGAAGGGTTCCTTTTCCCCCACAGCCCCTCCAGCACTTGTTATTGGGTGATTTCTTGGTGGTAACCATTTTTTCTGGGGTAAGATGGAATCTCAGTATTGTTTTGCATTTCTTAAATGACTAAGATGTTGAATATTCTTTCATATACTTATTTGCCATTTGTATTTCTTCATGTACTCATGAAGTGTGTACTCATCTCAGATGCCCAGTTTTGGATTGGTTCTTTGAATTTTGGGGGCCTGACTTTTTAAAATTCTTTATATGGTCTAGACAGAAGTCCTTTGTCAGAGGGACAATCATATCATCAGCGAATAATGATAATTTCACTTCTTTTCCTATCCTTATTCCTCTTATTTCTCTCTCTTGTCTAATTGCTCTGGCTAATATTTCCAGAACTATGTTGAATAGAAGTGGTGATAGTGGGCATCCTTGTCTTGTTCCTGATTTTAAAGGTAAAGTTTTTGGTTATTGACCATTTAGAATGACATTAACTGTTGGTTTGTCATAGATGGCTTTTATCAGATTGTGGTAAAGTCCATCTATGCCAATTTTCTGTAGGATTTTTATTATGAATAAGTGTTGGACTTTATTAAAAGCTTTTTCTGCGTCAATTGAGATGATCATGTGATGTATTACATTAATTGATTTGCATATATTGAATGAACCATGCATTCCTGGAATGAATTCCACTTGGTCATGGTGTATAATCTTCTTAATGATTTGTTGCATTCTGTTTGTAGAATTTTACTGGAAATTTTTGCGTCTATATTCATTAGGGAGATTGGCCTGTAGTTCTCTTGGTTGGGTCTTTCTCTGGTTTTAGTATCAGGATAATACTTGCCTCCAGGAATGAGTTGGGGAGAATTTCTTCCTTTTCAATTTCCCTAAAGAGTTTGAGAAGTATTGGCATTAAATCTCTAAATTTCTTATAGAATTCAGCTGGAAAGCTGGCAGGACCTGGGCTTTTCTTCACTGGCAAGTTTTTTTTATTACATCTTCAATTTTGCTTGCTGATATAGGGTTGTTCAGGATTTTTATCTCTTCTTCATTCAGCTTTGGTAGTTCATATGTATCAAGAAATCTGTCCATTTCCTCTGTGTTTTCTATCCTGTGGGAGTAAAGATTTTCAGAGTAAGTACTGATGGTCTTCTCAATTTCTATAGGATCTGTAGTGATTTCATCTCTTTCATTCTTTATTATATGGATTTCAGTTTTTTCTTTCCTTTGTTTTATAAGGTTGGCTACGGTTTTATTGATTTTATTTATTTTTTCAAAGAACCAACTCTTTGATTCATTAATTCTTTGTATTTTTTTTCTTTAGTCTCCTTTGCATTAGTTTCTGCTCTGAGCTTTATAATTTCATGGCTTCTCTGGGCTTTTGGTTTGATTCGTTCTTTTTCTAGAAGCTTGAGGTGCAGCATAAGATTGTTGATTTGTGTTCTTTCTGTTTTCCTGAGGTAGGAATTCACTGCTATAAATTTCCCTCTGAGGACTGCTTTCATTGCATCCCACAGGTTCCTGTAAATTGTGTCTATATTTTCATTTGATTGTACATAGTGTTTAATTTCTTCATTGATTTCATCTGTGACCCATTGATTGTTCAGAAGGGTGCTGTTTAATTTTCATGTGCTTATGGAGTTCTTGTGATTTCCTTTGCCATTAATTTCCAATTTCATTGCACTTGTCCAATAGTATGCATGAGATAATTTCAACTCCTTTACATTTCCTTAAGCACGTCCTATGTGCTAGCATACAGTCTATTTTAGAGAATGTCCCATGTGCAGCTGAGAAGAATGTGTATTGTGATGCTGCTGGGTGGAATGGAATACTCTGTACAGGTCTACTAAGTCCATTTGTTCACATGTTTGGTTTAGTTCTGTTATTTCTTTGCTAATTTTTTGTCTAGTTGATCTATCTCTTTGTGATAATGGGGTATTAAAGTCTCCTGTTATGGTTGTGCTGTTGCTCATTTCATTTTTCATGTTTGTTAAAATTTGTCTTATATACTTGGGTGCTCCTGGGTTGGTGCATAGATGTTTATGATTGTTATCTCTCCCTCTTGAAGTTTTCTGTTCACAAGTATGTAGTGACCTTCTTATCTCTTTTAATTTTTCTTGGTTTGAAGTTCCCATTGTCTGTAAACAGAACAGCTACACCCACCTTTTTCTGGGTACCTGTCACACAGAGTATTGTTTTCCATCCTTTAATTTTCAGTCTAGAAGTTTCCTTTTGAGTTGAATGTGTTTCCTGCAAACAGCATATTGTTGGATTTTGTTTCTTGATCCAATCTACCAGTCTACTTCTTTTGGTTGGTGAATTGAGTCTGTTTACATTGACGGTTATAAGTGATATGTATTGGCTTATCTTTGTCATGTTGTTTTCTTGCTGGTGGTTTCTTGTTTCCGTCATTTTAATTGCTTTCTCTGCTTGGTGTTGCCTTTCTGTTGTTGTTTTGAAAGTTGTGGTCTTTAATGTCTCTTTCTAGAGTATCTCTTAGAATTCTTTGTAGGGTTGGTTTGGCAAGTTCTTCAGTTGATCTTTATCATGGAAATATTTTATTTCTCCATTGATTTTGAAGGATAGTTTTGCAGAACACATCAATCTGGGTTGGAAGTTGTTTTCTTTCAGGATCTGCAATATTTCACTCCAAGCTCTTCTTGACTTGATGGTCTGTGCTGAGAAATCTGCCGTGATTCTGATGGGCTTTCCTTTATAAGTGATCTGTTTCTTTTCTCTCATAGCTTTTAATAATCTGTTCTTTTGTTGAATTTCTGGGATCTTGATCACTATATATCTGGGTGTAGATTTATTTTGGTTATGGGTCTTGGAGTTCTATGTGCTTCATTTACCCAGTTGTCCATTTCTTTTTCCATGCTTGGGAAATTTTCTGCTATTACTTCTGCAAATAGTTTTTTATATCATTTGTGCTAACACCTACTATTTCATTGATACCTATCAATCTTACATTGTGTCATTTCTTTTTTTACCTCAGACATTATTTCATATCCTTTATGGCCTGATAGAGTTGTTTCTTTACTTCAGCTGCTATGATTTCAGAAGTTCTAGGTATATGACTTCCTGGACTTATTCTGGGAGGGGTAGAAATCTGAGATTGCATTTTGCTCTTTCATTTTGTCATTTTTCAGAGATGCAGAGGATCCCTGAGCTCAGCCTCACTCCCAGGGTGCTGGCGTAGTAGGGGGGATGGACCCAAATGTCCCTTGTGCTCAGTGTGACTCCGTGAATGGTGTGTGTGTGAGGGCAGGGTATGATCCCCAATGCTCCCACAGTTTTCTGTGGCTCAGCTTGGTTCCCACTCAGGGGTTCCCCAAGATGTCCATGTTTCATCCCTGTTTCCACTGGGGTATAGTTGTGGGTGGGTGGTGGTCACTGTGTCTCCATACGCTGTCACTACCCTGCCTAGTTTCCACACCAGTAGAGGGGTAGGTACACAGTCACTGAATCCCCTGAAGCTGCCTGAGTTTCAGCTTAGCTCCCCCGAGGGTGTGGGGAGGGGGCAGGGAGGAGCACTCAAGGCCCTTGAGGTTGTCTGAGGCTCCTCTTGGCTCCCAAGCTGGTGGGGCAGAGGTGGGGATGGCTCACCGGAACTTCTGCATCTGTCTGAGGCAGAGCTCTGCTCCGATGAGGGAAGGAGGGGGGGAGCGGATCCCAGGCCCCTAGTGCTGTCTGGGTCTCTGCCTGCTCCCAAGCTCGTGTGTGTATGTGTGTGGGGGGGGCAGCAACTCACAAGAGTTCCCATAGCTGTCTGAGGTGCGACTCTCTAATCTTGATTATTGGCTGCATTCTGTTAGCTAGTATTTTATTAAGAATTTTTGCATCTATGTTCATTAGGGAGATTGGCCAGTAGTTTTGTTTTTTCTTTGGGTCTTTCTCTGGTTTTAGTATCAGGGTAATAATACTTGGCTCCAGAATGAGTTAAGGAGAATCACTTCCCTTTCTATTTCCTTAAAGAGTTTGAGAAGAATTGGCATTAAATCTTCTCTAAATTTCTTGTAGAATTCAGTAGTGAATCCATCAGGACCTGTGCTTTTCTTTGTTGGTAAGGTTTTATTATGTTTTCAATTTCATTGACTGATATTGGGTTATTAAGGATTTTTAAATCTTCTTGATTCAGCTTTGCTAATTCGTATGCATCTAGGAATCTGTCCATTTCTTTTGTGCTTTCCTTACTATGAGAGTAAAGATTTTCAAAGTAGTTATTAATGATCTTCTGAATTTGTATAGTGATTTCACCCTTTTCATTCCTTACTGCATGTATTTGAGTTCTTTCTTTCCCTTTTTTGATAAGGTTGGCTAGGGGTTTATCAATTGTATTTATTCTTTCAAAAAACTAACTGTTTCATTCATTAATTCTTTGCATTCTTTTCTAGTCTCCATTTTAATTTCTGCTTTGATTGTTATAATTTTCTGCCTTCTTTGGAGTTTGCGCTTGACTTGCTCTTCTTTTTCTAGAATGTCAAGGAGCAGCATAAGGTTGTTTATTTGTGCTGCTTCTGTTTTCCTGATATGAGAATTCACCATGATAAATTTCCCTCTGAGGACTACTTTCATTGTGTCTTGCAGGTTCCAGTGAATTGTGTCTTTATTTTCATTTGATTGTAATTTAATTTAATTTCCTTCTTTAATTTCATGTGTGACCCATTGGTTGTTTAGGAGGGTGTCGTTTAATTTCCGTATGTTTATGGAATTTTTGCAATTTCTTTTGTCTATTATTTCCCATTTCATTTCACTATGTTCAGGTAATATGCATGCAAAAATTTCAATTTCTTTGCACTTATTTAAGCATGTTATTTGTGCTAGTATATGGTCTATGTTAGAGAATATCCCATGTGCACCTAAGAAAAATGTGTATTCTAATGTTGTGTGGAATGCTCTGTAAAGGTCTATGAAGTCCATTTTTTTACAAGCTTGGCTTAATTCTGTAATTTCTTTGCTGATTTTTTTGTTTAGTTGATCTATCTCTCTGTGACAATGGGATGTTAAAGTTCCCCAGTACAATTGTGCTATTGCTTGCTTTTTCATTTCTGTTAAAATTTGTCTTATATAGTTGAGTCCTGCTACCTTTGGTGCATATATATGATTGTTATCTCTTTCTCTTGCAGTTTTCCCCTAACAAGTATGTAGTGATCTTCTTTATCTCTTGTGATCATTCTTGGTTTGAAGTTCACGTTTTCTGCTGCCAGACTAGGTGCTTCCACTTTTTTTCTGGGTTCCTGTCACATGGAGTACTGTTTTCCATCCTTTGACTTTCAGTCTATGAATTTCCTTTTGAGTTAAATGAATTTCTTGTGTACAGCATATTGTTGGATTTTGTTTCTTGATTTACTCTGCCAGTTTGTTTCTTTTGACTGGTGAATTGAGGCCCTTTACATTACTTGTTAATACTGATATATATTGGCTTATCTTTGCCATGTTATTTTCCTACTGTTGATTCCCTACTTGCCCTCTCTGTTTAATTGGTTGCCCTGCTTTCTGGTTTCTTTCTACTGGTGTTCTCGGATGTGTGGTAATTTTTATCTCATTCTAGAATATCTTTCAGTACTCTTTGTAGGGTTGGCTTGGTGATCATGAATTTCTTCAGCTGTTCTTTGTCATGGAAGTTTCTTATTCCTCCATGAAAGATAGTTTTTCAGGGTATATCAATCTGGTTTGAAAGGTATTTTCTTTCAGAACCTGAAATACTTCATTCCAAGCTCTTTTTGACTTGATGGTTGTGTTGAGAAATCTGCTGTGATTCTGATGGGTTTTCCTTCATAGGTGATCTGTTTCTTTTCTCTAGTAGCTATTAATATTCTGTTCTTTTGGTCAGTTTCTGGGATCTTGATTATTATATTTCTGGGTGTAGATTTATTTTGCTTATGGCTAATTGGTATTCTATAGGCCTCAATTGTATGTTACATGCTTGGGAAAATTTCTACTATTACTTCTGCAAGTAGTCTTTTTATGTCATTTGTGTTGACTCCTGCTTTTTGTTGACACCTATCAACCTTATATTGTTTTTATTTGCCTCATCTTACAGCTGTTGAGTTGCTATTTCCCAGTTCTTTGTTATTTTTAAGAGATCTTTCCTTTTGTGATCAGTAGCTGTAGTACTGTCTTGAAGGTCTGAAATTCTATCTTCAGTTTTGTTCAAGTGGTTTTGCCATCTTTCAATGGAATTTTTAACTTCCCGGATATCTCTTTGAATCTGTTTCATGCACTCTAATTCTTTCCTATGTTGCTCATTGAAGTTTTCCATCATTTATCTGTGCACTTCTATTTTTTTTAACCTATGTTTTCTTTTCATATGCTGTGTAATTCTTTCACTATGGTTATCATTTCTTTTTTTACCTGAAGGATTATTTCTGATCTTATTTCTTCTATAGCCTGATGTAGTTTTATTACTTCAGTTGCTACCATTTGAGAAGTTTTAGGTGTGTATCTTCCATGTTCTCATATGTTGATGTCTCTTGGACTTGTTCTGGGTGGGGTGGACAAAATGAGATTTCATTTTGCTCCTTCATTTTGTCATTTTCAAAGCTTACAATATTCCCCAGCACTCAGATTCACACCTGCAGTGCTGGATGGAGGCGGATCACAGATCCTTGCACCTCCTGGGCAGTTCACCAAAGGTCCCTGGGTGTCAGATTCATTTCAGTGGTGGCATCAGGAGGAGGAGCACTGAGTTTCAACCTTTCCAGGAAGCTCACCAAAGGTCCCTGTGTTCTCTGGGGGTCAGACTCATTCCCATGATCACTTTTGTGAATTTCAGTAGAACTTTGCAGCTTCATATGAGCTCAAAGTTAGTTATCAGATATCCAAGGAAGCTAATATTTCCTCCTTGTCCCTGGTTAGACCTATGGGGCACCAGAGACATCTTTCATCCTTATCCAATGAAAAGAGGATTATCCAGCATGGTTATGGTGATAGACCACCCTAACTGCCTCAGTGTACTCTATGAGAGCATTTTATTCTAGTTCATCTTTGTGAACTGATGAACCAGAGACTTGTCCATTGAACAGACCTGAATACTCTACAAGTACAGGACTGAGGAAGAAACCCTATTTTTGCTGTTATTTGCCTCTTTCTCCAAGGTCTGGAGATTGTAACAGATATAACTGTAAAAATGAATACTCATGTCCTTACTGTGTGGAAAACAGTTTATGAGGACCAAGTTTTTTCAGGGGGTTCTTATGTCTAAATACCAACTCAAATTCCAGGAGAGCTATTGCGTTCCTAAAGACAAGTTCTCAGGTACTTATTTGGTTCTGTGGGCACTGCTGAGAAGAGCTCTCCCTAGAACTATCTAAGGAAATCAATTTTTATTTTAATAATTATATTATTATTGGTTGCATTTAGATGAGAATAGAGTGGGTCAAGTGATAAGCACCAAGAGGAATCTTTAGAAACTGCTTTTCTGGCCTCCTTCTGATCAGCAAGGCAGACCTTTGGAGTAGCTACGCAGAGACCTCATGGAGAGAGAAGACCTGTATAACAATGTTTAATAACTTTGAAAACTAAAGTGCAAAAGATAAAGGGTGGTGAACCTGATTTGAGTGTGAAGACACAGCAGGTTTATTTTAGGATGGGGAAGGGCTGAGTAGCAGTCACATGCTCCTGTGTAATGAAAGCTGTGCCTTTAAGATTTGATGTAGATTAGAGAGTGAGAGGAGTCAAGACAATTGATTTGGTCTTCATAAATAAGAGCAACACCTAAGAAAGTGCCTATTGTTTCCTTCTAAGATATCCAGAAGACTAACAATGGTGTTTATGGTATAGACAATGTTTAATATGTCATTTTAAAGTACCAGAATGATATATTAATTTTATGAGCCACATCATAGGAAAAAAGATGTGAGTCAAATTAGTAATTATAGATTTTTTGAATGATTTGGATTATGAGTGATCTCAACATTTTATTATGACAAATTTAAAGCATATAGAAAACTTAAAATACCTTTTCACTGAGCTCTTATGTATACTCACTACCTGAATACTATCATTACAATTCACCCTGCTTGTTTTATCACATACTGACCAATTTATCCATCTCTGTACTCACCCACCAAACCATCTTATATTAATAGAAACTTAATTGAAGTGGTATGGGATGGTTTGTAGTTGCTAAAGAGGATGGAGACAAGGCTTGGAAAATAAGCAGGAAGAAAAGGAGTTTAGGAAATGAGTTCCAGCCCAAATCATGCTCCAGAACCACTGAGACCTATCCAGTGACCCCCTTTCCCTGGCCACCTTCTGCATTCTCACCATCAGGAGGTTTTAGCTTACATGAGGGACACTGGTGCTCTGGGAACCAGTTTTGTAGCTACAGCCAGAATGAGTTTTCTTCCACTATCTGGCAGATGTAGCCGATTAACTGAGCTTACTGCCTGTGTATGAACATTGGGCGCTTTCAGCAAAGGATGATACTTTTTGTTTCCAGACATACATGGTGGGGAAATGTTCAGCAATAAAAGAATTTAGACCCTGAGCAGTCAGACTCCACTCCTTCAGATGTTCACTTGAAACAGTGGACAGAAGGCTGCATGAATAAATGGATGGAAAGGTAGATGGATAAAGAAAATTAGGTTTGAAGAGGCTCTGTGACTGGTCCAATCCACATTGCTGAAAGGTAGCAGAGATCTATAACTTCCAAGCCTGCGTGTTTTACTGTATCCCATGCTGACAGAACTCAGACCCACAGGTTTTTATTTTCCATCTTCTATGTTGCCACTGAAGATGTTGCATTTGCTCAGATGTATTACACAATGTAGTGGTTTTAAAACATGCTTAAAACTTGAATGATAGTCTTGTTAGGAGGTGTAGGTATAGGTGTCCCTCTCTGGACAGAACTTAGTGACAGCCACCACAGAATGCAGCATGAGTGATACCACATGACTTCCAAGGTAAGAGGAGAAAAGCCTTAGGTTCTTAAATTTTTGGATGCATCTCAAAGTAAATTTTACTGTTCAGTACATTTCTTCCTAAACACCTCCACATTTATGTGTGATTTATTTAACTGTAAGATTTATATACAAGGAAATGCCTAAAACTTAAGTGTACTTGTACTGAAGCTTGGGAAATTTACATTCCAAAACATATATCCAAGTTCTAAACCCAGATACCTGTGAAAGTGACCTTATTTGGAAATAGGATTTTTGCAGAAGTAATTAAGATGTAAGTTAAGTTGAATCTGTACTGAAGTAGAATGGGCACTTAATCCAACATGATTGGCATCCTAATGAGAAGACACCCAGAGGCAGATACATGAAGGCAGGGTGCTGTAGGGCCATGAAGTCAGGGACTGAAGGGCTGTGGCAGTGAGCCAAGGAATGTGACGCCTCTTTGACAAGCACCAGAGTCAAAAGAGGTAGGAGAGCTTCTCTCGCATTTCTGTGGGGTTCAGAGGAGCACAGCCCCTTCAATACCTTGATTTACGGAAATCAAGGCAATAAATTTCCATGATTTTCGGCCACTTAATTTGTGATGCTTTGTTACAACAGCTCTGGGAAACTAGTGGAGCTTCCTTTTTCCATCTTCAAAACATTGTTGTTTTTTAATCACAGTATCTCTGTAGTATAATTTTAAGTCAGGGATTGTGATGCCCCCTGCCGTGCCTTTGTTACCCAGAATTGCTTTTGCTATTCTAGGTCTGTCCTGGTTCCATATAAATTTTTAGGAGTGATTTCTCTAGCTCTGTGAGGTATATTCCATTGGTATTTTGACTGGGATTGCATTAAATCTATAAAACAGTCCATTCTAATTACACTTGTTCTACCTATCTGAGAATGGGCAACATCTTTCCATTTTCTGATGTCCTCTTTGATTTCCTTTTTCAGAGTATTGTTCTTTGCAATGTATAAATCTTTCACTTTGCTTCACTCTCAACAAGTTTGTAATTTGTGCACAGGAATGCTATTGATTTTTGAGTGTTGACTTTGTATCCTGTTATGCTGCCAAATTTCATTATTAATTCTGGGAGTCGTCTGATGGAGTATGTAGAGTCATCTATGTCTACATGTAATCTGTAAATCTGTATCATGTAATCTGCAAATAATGATAATTTCACTTCTTGATGATTTGCTGCAGTCTGTTTGCCATTATCTTTTTGAGGACGTTTGCATCTATATTCATTAGGCAGGTTGGTTTATAGTTTTCTTTTGTGGTTAGATCCTTCTCTGGTTTTGGTACCAAGGTAATGCTTACTTTTAGGAATGAATTTAAGAGTATTGCTTCCCTTTTGAGGGAAGTAGTGGCGTTAGATCTCTAAAATTCTTAATAGAATTGAGTGGTGAATCCATCAGATCTAGGATTTTACTTGTTTGTAGTTTTTAAATTACTTTTATTTCATTGACTAATATTGAGTTATTTAGAGTTTTTATATATTCTTGGTTCAGCTTTGGTAATTCATAAGTATCTGGGAATTTATTCATTTCTTATGAATTTTCCATTTTGTTAGAGTATAAGTTCTCAAAGTAGTTACTGATAGCCTTTGAGATTTCTGCAGCATCCACTGCAAGTTCACCCTCTGCCTCCGAATTACACAGCTTTGGGTGTTCTCTCTCATTTTCTTGGTGAAACTGGCTCAGGGCCATCTTCCAAAGAACTGGCTCTGAGCCTTTGAGTCTTTATATTGTGTCTTTATATTGAGTCTTTATATATAGTCTCAACTGCCTTAATTTCTGCTCTGCTCTTTATAATTTCTCTCCTTGTATGCACTTTGGGTTTTCCTTGTTCTTCTTTTTCTAGACACTTGAGGTTTAACATTAGGTTTGATTCCCTCTGTTTCCTTTATGTGGGAATTCACTACTATAAATGTCCCACTGAGGACTTCAAGGTACTGGCAAAACAAAACAAGACAAAACAAAACAAAATGTACAGACACAAAATAAACAAACAAACAAAAAAAGAAATGCCAAGCCAGACTTGAAGATAATGGAACAGAACATGCAACAACCATACCACTCTGAATGAGCCTGATCTGATCAGAATAGAACACACAGAAAGAACTCCAAGCATACTAAGATACCTTATTTTTGACAAAAGGACTAAACACCTTCACTGGAAGAAAAATAGCCTCTTTAATAAGTGGTGCTGGGAAAACTACCTTTCACATGCCAAAAATCAGACCTAGGCTCATATATTTCACCATTCTTTAAGCTAAAATCAAAATGGATCCAAGATCTAAATATAAAAACAGAAATAATCTGCTGGAAGATAGAACAGGTAAAACCCTAGAAGACATTGTTGCAGGCAATGGTTTTATGAACAAACCCTAATCACACAAGAAATAGAAAAAAGAATAAAAATCAACAACTGGGATCTCATTTTATTAAAAACTCTTGCACAGCAAAAGAATCCACCAACCGAGTGAAAAGACAACCCACAGAATGGTAAAAAAAACTTTACCAGCTATTCCTTAGACAGTGGACTACTATCTAGAATATATGAAGAACTCAAAAAAGTCAGATCCCCCCAAATTTAAAGACCCAATCCAAAAATAGGCATCTGAAGTCAACAGATACTTGTCAAATGACAAACAGCAAATAAATGCATGACAAAATGTTCTACATCATTGGTCATTCTAAATGCAAATTAAAGCACTGAGATTCCATCTCACTCCCAAAAGGACGGCTGTCATCAGGAAGTCAACCAATAACAAATGCTGGTGAAGCTGGGGGGAAAAGGCACTTTTTCCACTGGTAGTAGGAGTTTAAATTGTGTAAATTGGTATAAATACTATGGAAATCAGTATGGATATTTGTCAAAAAACTACAAGTGGAGGTTCCCTTTGACACATCCACTTTTAGCCATCTTCCTGAAAGAGTTAAAAGCATCATGCTATAGTGATATGTGCTGTGTTTATAGCAGCACAATGGCCAAATCTTGGAAACAGTGTAAATGCCCATCTATGCATTAATGGACAAAAAAATGTGGTTTTATATACAATGGAGTACTCTGCCAGAAAGAAGGATAAACTTGACTCATTTGTAGGTATACGGATGTACCTTGAGATCATACTCTTAAGTGAAACAAATCCTACACGATCCTACACATATGTTTAAATATTGCATTGTTTCTCTTGTATGAGAAACCAAAGGGGTAAGTAATGAGCAAGGTGGATAATAGATACCGGGAAGCAAGAAGAAAATGTTCAAATAGGAAAGGGAGCAGAGGTGGAGGGAGAAAGGAAGGAAGGAAGGGAAAAGGAAAAAAGAATGGAAAGAAAAAAATTAAACAACGCTTTTGTAAATGGAAAGGGGGAGGGGTTTGAAGTGTGCGGAGGGGAGTGGGGGAAGGGAGCGGGCTGTATCATGCACAGGTACAAATTCCCTCTGATGAACCTGGCCAGTATATACGACAAATATGTACTGACAAAAATAAAGTTAAAAAGCAGACGGTGGTGAGTTGAGTCCTTTCACATCATGTTTCTTTGTAGTCTTGTCATCTAACCACAGCAAGGGATGCTGTTTTTAAGACTCATATGGTGCCACTGGGCCCAATGGGATAGTTCATGATAATAGCCTCACTTTTAAGTCCATTAACCTAATCACATTTGCAAAGCCCCCTTTGCCATGTAAAATAACCTTCACAAATCCTAAGGATTGTTCTGTGGACACATTAGAGAGAGTAACTGGTTAGCCCATCATAATTTACATTTTTCAAATCTTTACACTGAATGTTTCTATCACCTTTATAATCAGAAATTAACATTAAATTCTATTTTAGGAAAGCAAAGGTTCACAGATTGAGTTAAAAGTGAACTAAAGACTTCCGGGAAGATGGCGACCGGGTAGGCTGCAGAGAGAGAACCTCCCAGAGGATTACCACCCAAACAATGAAATATAACAATATGAAGACAGAAATAAGGACTTCCGGGAAGAAGACGACCAGCCGAGAGAGCGAGTGTGGAGGGAAGAACGGCTTCAGCTCCTGAATCCAACAGAGAACGCGCTACTGGGACAAACTGCACCAAACCGGGCAGCGCTCCGGGATCCCGCTCAGAACCCCACCCCGCAGCCAGCGCTGCGCGAACTGGAGCAACAGCGACCGGCCGGCGCGATTTCTGAGTCGGGGAAAATCTCCATCCAGGGAAAAACATCTGAACGGCACTCCTGTCTGCACGATCACAGGGTGA